>CAUYQU010019327.1:0-23399 GCA_963574635.1 Cheracebus regulus | reverse complement strand
CTGACTTTCTTTGAGGTGTAAACCCAGCAGTGGGATGACTGGATCATATGATAGCTCTGTTGTTAGATATTTTAGGAACCTCCAAACCGTTCTCCATAGTGTTTGTACTAATTTACATTTACACCAAAATAATTAGCTTTAAAATTTAAACAGTTCCAGAGCCTTTTGGAGTTCATAGGTAATAAAGTGATGGAACTATGGGCCATTTCTGTACCCATAGTTACATGGGTTTAAATGAAATGTTCCTTGCTATTTTTATTAATAAATAAAACCTGGTATTTCAAATGGGAAAAATGTGTTGGAAACTTCACTTATATTGCTATTCTAAGTCCAAATTTAATATATTATTTTATATCTAGCCATTATTCTGTGCTTGTTTCAACTTTCCTGGGCTGATAAATATGGTCTGTGAAAAAACTTTTCACTATCATTTTACTTAATTTTTTATATAGCTCTCTTGGAGGTTGTCTGAATTGTATACAAAGTAAGACAGGCAAGATTATAAGGCTGGGAAGAATAAAAGGGAACAATGTTTCTAATTTTATTCACAATTTCTCTATTACTTAAGGTTCTCTTGAAGCTCTCCCAGGAACACTGAAAGACATTTTTCTAAGTCTCAAATGTTTTGATTTACACAGTACAATTATTAAAAACTATAGCCAGCTTCATATATTCCATTTGCAGACAAATCTTGACTTAATACTTCCAGTGTTCTACTGTGGGTATACCAAATATTCATGTTCAGGTCAGCGGGATGGCACATAAAATAAAACATAAAAAAGCCTGAGAAATATAAAGATAGAGTTTAAAAATAAGATTAAGAAAAAGTTTAGTATACTGATGTTCAAGTTGTGGTGCTGCCAAATATCTTAAATTGAACTTCATGGCAGTCAAAACACAAATGGTGAACATTGCTCTAAATTTTTCATGAAGAAAATGTGAACTTATTTCTTAGAAAAAAAGTTTTTCCTAGTAGTCAGGAAACTATTTTTCTCAAAACATTTTTCAAAAAGAAGCTATTTCATCATGTGAGAATGAGCTACTCTATAACTTCCCTGTAATAAATGTACTAATAGTATCACAGAGCAGTTTCTATTTCCATGGCTCCATGTGGAGTTTCTGCAATTCACAACTCGGAGGCATCATTTTCAATGTCTTCTATACAAATGGCTCTCATTGACATTATGCAAGACTTACATTGCCCAGCTATTCAGAGTCCCCAAGATAGATAAGCCAAGGCCACAACACTGAATGCAGCTTAGTGAAAGGCATTCTTTAAGAATAAAGTAACTGTGATTTTGTTGAATACTGCTTCTTTAATAGTAGTTCCAAAACTAAAGGTCATGTAAAGACTGTGGTTATTACGCAGAACACTAACATCTGCCTTCTCTAAGTGGCTATACAGCATTAATGGTTGTATAATCTTGCATAAGTTGGTAGACTTTCCTAAATCCCAGTTTTATCATATATAATATGGAAATAATATGTATACTTGCTTCATAAGGTAGTTATGAGCTTTATATTAATAAATAATATAAAAATTGGACAAAATAGAAAACTTTTTTGGGATTTGAGATAGTTTTTATACTTTAATACGAGTCACTGGGTTTCTTGATGCTGATGGAAACACAAATTATATTCTTATATATTTATTGTTATTTTAATAAGAGAACTACTTAATTAAAAGCAAGTGAATAATTAACCCTTATAAAGGAAGTATAATTGATTATGAACACGAGCTTAGGTTAGGGAAAGTCATCTGTAGTATTCCTTCCTACAGAGGGATTTATAAGACCAACTTTTAAGTGCTGTCATTTCTACAAAGTAAATGTGCATTTTTATGTAGGTAATTCAATGTTTTCTGGTTTATTTCATCATCTAAAAAACTGAGGGATTGGAGTACATGATTTCTGAAGTCCCATCTGTGCATTTACCCTATATAACTGTTTGCCTCTTGTGGTTGCTACTTTTTGAATAGTTCAAAACAACAGTATTAACAAATTTGGAATCCATCATGGCCCAGAAGTCTGAGATTAATGGAATATGGAGGTATTAAACGTACACTGTATCAACAAATCAATATCTAACTGCCATTTTGCTATCTTCAAAATGAAGCCTTTTATATCAACAGAATACTACAGGCGCATTATTGAAAAGCAATCCAAGATAGAGTGATTTAGAGAGAGCTCAAGGAAAGATAAATAATGTCAAGGAAAACTACAAAAGTGACTTAAAAATTTTACCCAAACCGGGAATCAAATTTATGTTAGGATTTGAGCTAATATTTACTAGTTTCCAAGGAAACTTGCCCTGCAAGAAGGAAAGAATATTTGAAAGGACATAAATTTGTTGACTGTCATAAGCATTTAGAAAGGGATATAGAAGAAAAAAAAGACAACACAGTATTGAAAGCTCTGAATCTCTTAGAATAGTTTAGCAGTAGAAATTAAGTTTACAGATGGAATGAAACTTTTTGCATGCAACTGGAGCAAGCCACACCTACCATTGCTTTTCTTTGTTCCCTTACTTAGTCTAATTGCTTCTTATAATAAAAACATCAGAGTTGCCTACAGTTTTGTTTCATTTTGTTTTAAACCTACCAGTGAATGATATCATTAGGGTTGTTAGTAATCTCTTCTGTATTTCCTGAACAAATAATGTGGGCAGTTGTCCAGAGTAAAATAATACCTGCGCTCTAGAAAGAACTCTATGTAATTCCCTCACACCATCTTGCAATGGCGACTCAACTTTCAATGCAGTTGCATTCTGATTGTTTTTTATCCTTTACTACCCAAAATAATGGGATGAGATAATGTGAAAAGCTCCTTTCTATTTTATTGTAGATATATGGTGGGCTGAGGGAAAAAATGAACACATTTAACAAACTCCAAATATGTTATTTACATTGATGATTCTCTATTTCTAAGGTCAGGATATTTTGACTGAACCTTAGAAGAATTAGATGTTTTATTCCTTAGCTTACCATGGAATTATCCCAGCTGGGAATCTAAAATAAAAAAAATTGCTGTTTCTAATTGGCTCAATTTTCCATAGATTTCAAATAGAAACATTGAAGCCCTATGTGGAATGATCAGCTATCATTGATTTTGAACTGAATTATCAAATATACCAGTGGGATATTAGATAAATCTGTAGGAGTTTATATGATTCTCTATCATGGCAAGATTTAAAAGTTTTTTTAAACCCTTTCAAAAAATCTAAAAAAGGGAAATCAGTACTAACCAGTGTTAAGAAGTCATTCAATTTGTATTATTGGGAAACTAGATGTATTTGTTTTCTTAGTGTCTGGTGTATATAAAAATATGTATATTATTAAGCAGTATGCAGCCTCCTTACTGACTCCTTACTCAGTCAAGTATACTATAAATATGATTGTGCAGCTTATTTATATAGTTACCATTTTAATGATATGTTGATTCTGTAAATCAATTGTCAATTGGTATTTAGAGGTTATTTTGTTTGTTTGTTTGTTTTCATCTTCCTAAGGTCTGTAAGTCTGACAAATCTTAAGCCTAAAATGTTTGCTAGGTGAAATGCTCACAGTCATTATTTTTATTTTTATTTTTTTGTAGAATTTAAAAACATTTACTTGACCTCCTAGAGCTAAAAGTATTGATTTTTTTTAATGGGTACACTTTTCTCAAATGGAGTCCATTGCTTAAATCCAACATCCGCTCCTTTGTTGAAGGAGCAGTTTTTTATTTCCAACCAAGTAATTACTGTTCTTCTTTTTGCCACTGATAATGTGTTCAAGAATCTATATAGTCTCTCAAGGAAATTTAAAGTTTGTCTTCCATGCCAGAAAGCAAAGAGACAATAGGATTTTAATAATTAATAAGTTGTTATAACTTTTTTCTTTTTCTTTTTTAATTTTTTGAGACAGATCTTGCTTGTTACCCAGGCTGGAGAATAAAAGTGGGATCACCTTGAACTCCTGGGCTCCAGTGAACCCTCCTGGCCTCAGCCTCCTGAATAGCTGGGACTACAGGTATACACCATCATCCCCAGCTAATTTTTATTTTTATTTTTGTAGAGATGAGGTCATAGTATGTTGTCCAGGCTGGTCTCAAACTCCTGATCTCAAGCAATCCTTCTGCCTTGGCCTCCCAAAATGCTAGGATTATAGGCATGAGCCACCATGCTTGGCCTATAACTTTTATCTAAACATTTTTTTAGCTTTATTCAACATAATAAACTTACTTTATATTTTGAGATCAGATAGGTGGAACTCCTCATTTTGGTGTAGACAGGTCCATCATTTTTTTTTTTTTCTGTACAGATTCTCTCAAGAAGTTAGGGATTACAGAAGGTGTCAGAAGCTAAGATTTCTTAATCTACTTTTACAAAAAGAAAAAAAAGAAAAAGAAGAAAAACATCTAAAGAGTGAAAAAGTTACATCAATTTAACCAGAAGTTCCAATCACTTACATTATTGATCATATAACCACCAGACCCTCTTCTAATAATCTATGATATATGGTGGTAGATGGTAGTAGGAGAGAATATTTTTTTTATAGATTTGCAGTAACTTTCTTGCCTTAGGCAGGGTGGAGTTGGGACTTCTCTATTTTCTCTCATTTCTTCCTAGATCCCTGGATAAGGTATAGCTCAATCACCCACTTAACATCTACCTCCTAAAATGTTCTTGCTCATAGACCTGAGCTACTGATCAATACTTATTAATTTTGAAATTCCTCTATACTTCAAGAGTTCAAGGACAGTTTTCTCTGGCTCTGCAGAGCCTAGAAAGAGTAGTCTAGCAAGAGACATTTGAGAGTGCACAGTATGGTAGAAAATAAAAAGTGGTTCAGTGGGTCTATAATGTAGCATTTAAGAGTGTCATTGTGAGAGAAGAGGCTGAGGATGTTTAAAGGAAGAGTCAGCAAAAGCGGGAAGGCACATTGTTAGGTGCCTTATATTCTTTTGCAGGGTTTGGACTTGATTCTGAAAACTGGGAGTCATTAAGTGAGATTGAGCAGAGGAGTATATTAATGAGTTGTGGTTTTTGTTTTGTTTTATTTTAATAAAATTCACTCTGGTGGCTCTATAAAGAAAAGCTCACAGGAATAAGTAGATACCATCCGACCAGCTAGAAAGCTCCTTTAGCAACTTGTATAAGAAACCTGAATGCATAATAAATGTAGCAACTGTGGATTGATATAAAAGGGACAGATTGGAAAGGAGTTGAAAGAATGGAATAGGTAACATTTATTGTTTGATTCAATATAGTAATAAAAATGTCATATCAAAAGTGCAGATTCTGATCTGTGCAATTGAGTGGAATTTGAAGTCCATTTATTTAGTTTATATGCTAATCAAGTTTTCAAAGATAATTTAAGGTGACTGGAAAGAATTATAATTAAGAAGATTCAATATCAATAGCACAAATTTTCGAAAAAAATTGAAGACAAAGAAAACAAAAGAAATACAATCAAAAGAAAAGCATGAGACAAATGGAAAACTATGGTATTATAACAAAATAAAATAGAACTAAAAGTGGCATCAGTACACAAATGTATTTAATGAAAGCTTATAAACTTGCTAAAGGTGAGTCACAAATCAGTTCAGCACAAAGATGTTTAGTAGTTTATTCAATAAGGGAAATGTAATCACTAACGAGATCCATGGAGCTGCCTGGAAGGTCACAACAAATCCACTGTTGCTGAAACTCATAATCATTTCTGTTTCTGCAACAAGAAAAATTCACATCCAGGAAGTAGTGTCATTTGCTGAAAGAGTAAAGAAAGTAATAGACTTCAGAGAAAAATAAGTCTGAAGTCAGTCTAGCCAGTGTTAAGTCACTGCATCTCTAAACGGATTTCTTGCTCTTTTCAAATACCTACTGTCCAGCACTTTCTGTTCTTCTTGATTCCTATATGAGAGGCAGGAAACAAACATTTTTTTTTTTTTTTGAGAATCTATAATGTACTTTTGACAGAGAAATTTGCCTTGCATGAATGGCTTTCCTCTTTTTCTCTGCCTTGATAACGCTATCTCTTCTGATTTCACCTCCTTCAGTTCCTAATTCATCAGTGCAGTTGTATATTTTTATACAATGTATTAACAACTGTATGGCCTTAAATATTTGAACATCAAAGTCCTTAAATATTTCAAATCTTCTTTATTCCCCACTTGCTCTCTCCAACATCAAAATTCTGTAATCCAGGTTTTATAAAGTATGCAATGCATCTCACTGATGGGACTTGAAAAGATTTTGGGAGATACATGAATATGGTCTTTAAAAACACAGAATCACATACTGAGAATACATTCCTCTGTCAATTTTCTTGAACTCCCAACCTCAGGTGATCCACCCGCCTTGGCCTCCAAAGTGCTTGGATTACAGGCGTGAGCCACCACGCCCGGCCCTTCCTCTCTCAATTTTCTTTCATATTTTCTGATAAATTCAAGAAACAGTACTCCATTTTTTATATTTTTAAGAGTTTTTAATACTAATCTTCTTTAATTCCAAATCTCTGCTTTCGAGTCTTTTAGCAGTCAATGGTAGATAACCAGAATTTAATAATTTATTTCTTCTGTTTTTATTGTATTATCTTCGATTTTCACAAAATGATAGTTTTCCTTCTTAGGGCAGTGAAATAGAACTTCCTTTTAAAATAAATTTATTTCAGTTAAGTGAATTGAGTGCATTAATAATAATATTTAAATATTAATATTAAATGATGTACAAATATGGGAAAAAACTTTCAAAAATATTACACTTATTTCATGGAAATAGCACAAATCAGAAACCTAAGATGCAGATGACTAACTTTGGGAAACAACTGTGATGTCCACCAACCCAACCTCTGCAAATGTACCATACTAACAACTGTTACTCCTTTGCTGTGCTGGTAGCTTTCAAATCTCCCCCAGCCTTTTCCACTTGATGAACTCCTACTCATCTCTCAGAAATTAGCTTCTGCATCTCCTCCAATGTGAAGCTTTTCCTTATTTTACCTATTGTACTTCGTATAAACTGTTACTTATTAAACTGTAGTCAAGTATTTATTCAAGTATCAAACTCCCCAGTTGACTGCAAACTCTTTATAGCAATGCGTTATTCGTCTTTGTATCTCTAATTTCTACCACAGTGACAGGCACAAAATAGGCAAATATTTGATTAATGAATAAATAAAAATTTTGTGTATCTCTTGTAGATGTGGAACATTCTTTTTAGTTTAATATTCAATGAATGCTAGTCGGTGTGTGTGTGTGTGTGTGTGTGTAAGTTTTAGCAGAACTAACAATATGAATGTACTTAATGCCACTGAGCTGTACACTTTAAAATGGTTAAAATGGTAAATTTGTATTATGTGTATTTTATCACAATAATTTTTAAAACTTTACAGAAGGTAAACAAAAATTAATATTTTACTGTTATATATTGAGACATAATTTTTCCTGAGCATATATTAGACCCATTAAAGATGGACTAACCAAAGATAAGTTTAAGAATTTACCAGAAATTATCACACCAGACATCAAGCCTGATTAATGTGTCAAGCTTAAAAATTGATTGCACTTGTTTATGGGGATACAAATGAAATCCAAGAATACAAGGTTAATCTCAGGCAGTAGAGCCATTTTGTAAGTAGTATAAATATTTCTTCAGGTTTAATAAGTGGGTTAGGTGTAGCTGGTTAATGACTTGTATGCTCTTGTGAAAATTAGTCGTTTCCTCAATATTGGACACTCAGGTGAATGATGTATTGTTATTCAAATATTATTTCAAACAATCACTTTTGATAACAGAAACAAATGGTAGCTAAGTTTAATTTTTTTTTAATCTGTTATTTTCTGATAAGGATTCAAAAATGGGATGTGGCAGCAAGGTCTGAGGCCTAAATTTGAGCACCTGATGGTAATTGATAACCTAGTAACACAGTCAGAACTCTCTTCCCTATAAATGCATCTCTCAGCACATCTACGTTTTTTTTTTTTTCCTTATTGAATGAGCTTTCACGAGGTGGGTCCACAATGTGTGTTGAAGTTGGCTGCCCATGTTCATATTCCGTCTCCAAGCACATTGAGAGAATAACTTTGTGATGGTTCTGACCTAGTCTAATCCACTGTGCTCAAGGCAGAAGCATCTTGGTTTACATATACGGCTATGCGGCTAAATCCTGGGGTAGAAGAGGGGGCAAGACAGGAGGTCTTTGTGGGCTGAGTACACACAACCCAAGAGGTTTGCTACCTGTGCTCACGTTTCATTGGTGGTGCCCAATGTGCTAGCATTGTCTAACCACCGTGTCTCCTCCATAGTATTTCAGCAATTTGAAAGAAAGGATAAAACTTCAGCTGGCTCAACAGCCTCTCAAGAAACCCTAAAATTGGATAAATATCACTTACCCCAAAAGCAATGTTTTCCATGCTATTAGCCAGATAATCCCTATCATATTTCTTTATTTCCTTCAAACATTTTCATCACCCTTATCCTGTTTATGTGTTTGTTTTTTTACTGTTATCTCTACTCCCACTCTGCAAACTTAAGGACCTTATCTGTTTTGTTTACTATTATATACCACTGCCTAGAAGAGTTCCTGGCAGATAATTGCTGTTCAGTAAATACTTGTTAAATGGAAGAAGTTTAAAATATCTCACATTCAAAATTCACTTTAAGAACTATGTGAATGTTAAAATGTAATTTTAAAATAGTAGAACTGTTGGGGTTTCATCCCACCCTATTAGGGTTTCACCCACATTAGAAAGGGCTGCAGAGCATCTCAGTCGGCACTTCCTAAAATTTATTGAGTCACAAATCCTTTCCCAGGAAAATTTATTAAGTGGCATTTTTAAACTCCTAGAGTCTTAAAATTTTTCCATGGTATATGATGAGTTTATTTCAAATAAAATATTTGGGACTAATTTATTATTAAATATTTTTAGTTTTAATTCAAACAATAGTATTTATAATACATTTTAAAAACTGACCTATTGGAACAAATTCTCATACTGCTTATTTAAAACAATTTGAACAGAAAAATATATAATGTAAATAAATATTCATTTCAAAATAAAATTAAACATTTTATTTTCATCTTTTGGTATTTATAATATAAAAACTGGTCTTTTGAAAAAATATCTCATGGTACTTATTTTAAAATAATTAAACAGAAAGGTGCATAATGTAAGTATCCATTTCAAATAGCATTAAACTTGTTTGATTTTCATCATTGTAAATGTATTTATTTTTATATTTTTGTTTTTTTGAGACAGAGTCCCACTCTGTCACCCAGGCAATGGGATGATCTCAGCTCACTACAACCTCTGCCCCCTGAGTTCAAGCAATTCTTATGCCTCAGTCTCCCAAGTAGCTGGGATTGCCACCACACTCAGCCAATTTTCATATTTTTCGTAGAGACGAGGTTTCACCATGTTGCCTTGACTGGTCTCAAAACCCTAGGCTCAAGCCATCTGCCTGCCTTGGCCTACCAAAGTGCTGGTATTACAGGCATGAGTCACTGCACCTGGCCTCATCATTGTAAATGTATTTGTAATTTGAGTACTTGTGGTACGATCAAATACAGCTTTTACGACTAGATGAATTTCTCTTCAGAATTCTTGTATTTTTTAGTCTTGCAAACATGGGAACTTTTAATATCTGTGTTTTCTAAAAATTAGAAAAGGGATTTTTTTTCAGGAAGTTACATGTAAGTACTTCTCAAAAGATTAGAAATTGGTGGAGATTTCTGGCTAAATAATATGAATTATTTATGTACATATTTTTTCCTGATCCTCTTCCTTTACCAGTAAAAGGAAAGGAAAAACTGCATAAACTCATAAAGAAAAAAGAATAAGAAAGGAAAGGATGCTTTAATGGATGATTGATTTCAAGAAAAGTTTATAGGCTAAGAAACAGGTGGGTAGTAACTGAATGAACTGAGCAGAGGGAGCTACAGTGTTATGTTTCTACAGAGCAGGTTTCCAAAGAGGAGCAAGATGCCTTGCCACAAGGAACCTAAGAGGATCTAGACTTGGAGTTACCTAGTTTAGCAGACAAAAGATTGAGACAAATAAATTAATTAAAATGGAAGCAAAATCAAGAAATATAAAAATAATAATTTTGGAACTTTACTTCAAAAGGTTCCCTAGGAAGGGAAAGTTAGGTAAATGAAAAGATGGGCCTTAGCTCTACACAAATGAGCCACTTTCTAGAATGTTTACCTATTTGCATGCTCTTCCTTCTTTTATCCACGTTAAGTTCCCAGAACTGGTTTTTCGTTTTGTTTTGTTTTGTATTTTTTTCCCAGAGAGTCCCCTCCTGAGAGGGGAGGTAAAAAGTGGAAGCAAAGTCTGATCCAGTCATCCTTCTGGACCATTCCTATTAGCTTAGATAGACCTAGGTGGGCTACCAGCACTGAGAATTATTGGGAATATTACCAGACATTGCAGACCATTCAGATACCAAAGTAACTAGAGTACTGTAGAATTAATTGAGATGGGAGAGAATAGATTTGAGTATAAATGAACTAAAGGACAGAGCAAGAGCTTCTCAGTAGGCAGCTTGTGGATATTGGAGAGCTGGAATCATGGTTCAGAAATCTAGGCAGACAGGACCATGGTTGAAAGATTTGTCAGAGTGCTAATACAGCATTCTATTAAATATTGCAGCTTAACATTTAGTTTGATATTTGTCATTTGCCATCTTAATTTTCATACCTCAACATTTTTTTAACACATGAAAAATCATCTCTACTAATTTCCGAAAAATCTCTTACAATAATGATCAGAAAAAGTACCATAATTTATATTTCTCAAAAAGTTAAATCTGTGAGCTTTATGCAAGTGTAGTGAAGTAAAGTTACATGTATGATTAATTCAGCCTCTAGGAAATATAGCCTTTTATCTTTTCATGCAATCATTTCTGTTTTGAGTATACAGAAATGCACCCCAGACTGTGTTCATAAAGCCAACAGATGTGTAATTGCAGTCCTGGAGCATTGGTCAGTTCACCTTACTCTTCTTTAGAAGACTGATTTTTGTCAATGCAACATTTTGTTTCTACTGCTGTGGATCCTTTTTTCCTTTTTCTTTTTTTAATTAGCAGTACCAGCAATCCTGCTGTAAGTACTGTCCAAAAGAAAGGAAATCAGTACATTAAAGGGACATCTTCACTACCACGTTTAATTTAGCACAATTCACAATAGCCAAGACATGGAATCAACCATCCATTGAGTGTCCATCAATGGATGAATGAAGTAAATGTGGTACATATACAAAATTATCATTCAGTCATGAAACAGAATGAAATCCTGTTATTCGCAACAATGTGGATGGAACTGGAGAACATTATATTAAGTGAAAAAAGCCAAGCAGAGAAAGACAAATATCATATATGTAGGAACTTTAAAAATTGATCTCATGAAGCTAGAATAGAATGACAGTTACCAATAGGGCAGAATGATGGTTACCAGGATATTGGGAAGGGTAGTAGGAAGGGGGGGAAATGATAGATTGGTTAGTGCATACAAAAATACAGTTAGATGAAAGAATAAGATCTGGTGTTTAGTAGCATGATAAGGTGAATATAGTTAAGAATAATTTTTCGTATTTTAGAAAATAACTCTAGAAGTCAAATTGGAGTGGTCCTAATACAAAGAAATGATAAAAGTTTGAGGTGATGGGTATCCCAATTATCCTGATTTCACCATGACACATTGTATGTTTGTATCAAAATAGTGCATGTGCCCAATGAATGTGTACAACTATTTTGTATCCATAAACATTTTAAAAAATACATAAAATAAGCAGTAAACGTGATACAATTCCTAATTAATGTATTATGGCATACATAAAATAATAGATGAATTGAAAGCAAATTTTTAGGCCAAAGAACAGATTTTTATAATCTATGTAAAGGATTTGATTTTAACCTGTACTGTTTTGAGTTATAAAAGATATGGTCTTTTTTATTCTGAAAAAAATTAAAGTGAAAATAAAACTTTTTTTTTAATTTTATTTTTCTTCTTAATTTTACACCCTAGTAAAACAAGAAACACTGTTTCATTTTCTTTCTGCAAGGACATTACTGTGTAAAGGGTACCGTTTGATAATGAAACAAATTTTTGAAATTTTCTAGGCAGAGAAGAGTTACAGTGTTAACTCTGGATAACTATGTAGTGCTACTATATATTTTATAAAGGGCGTTTCCCTAATAGAGCGTGTGATCCTGCCCCTGTGCAGACTGTAGGACTGGGAGGGGATCTAATATTGCAGAAGTGAATCAATACTCATCCTTAGCAAACAGTTAAATATACTCATGAGAATTCAAAAAAAGGGCTGTGAAATCAGAGAAAGGAAGTGTTTCGCAAGGTCACTAAACAGAATAATTTAAAGGAAGTCTTTGTTTTAGGCCTTCATGGCATTTTGCTTGGCAAGATTTTTACCTCTGCTACCCTTCAGATCACCCATAAGCTGCATGGCCTTAGAATAAAAAATGTGACTTTAGTAAGAGGAGACCAAGAAAGGACAGGAGAGCAGAGCATTGAAAGAAAACAACTCTTAGAACTGTGCACTAAGGCTCATGGAGACACTCAATAAATACATACATGTGAGTGAGTAAATATGTCAATGGAAGAATAAGTGTTGGGGAAAAAAGGAAAGGAAAAGGGTTCTGCATGGGGATAGACAGGGGACTGCTGCAAGAAGGAAAAAACTTTGACCTTCAAACTGGCTGCAGTGACTCCAGTGGCAATAGGTGGAGCGCTTTAAAGACAGCAGTGAAGTCTTGCCTTTGCAAGACTGGGGAAACCCAAACAATGAAGGTGCTTTAGAGACTCACACGTGTCACCACTTGTGAACAGCTTCTCCTAATTCTTAGGATATTTTTGCAATGTTAAAAGGGCCTGAATTCTTTAACATAATTATGGGGTGCATAGGCTTTTGAAGTCAAACAGATGTGGGTTCACAACCCACTCTGTAACTTCACTGCTGTATGAATTATCTCAGCACATGACTTAACGATTTGAAATTCAACAGGGAGACTGTATATTAAATACAATGCTCCATGATACTTACGAAAACATGGTGGGCACTCAATAAATGTGTATTTAAAATAAACAGTGTTGCATGTAAGTAGCCACTGAAAATAGTGTTTCTATGGTATGGGTAACTCTCCCTTAGATGTTCTAATTTAGCTTTAGTTTACTTTAGGTGGTTCCATGCTATTTTCTACATTAATCAAAATTTTCCAGTGTTTGCTGACCATATATGTATTTAACAAAAAGCATTCTTTGCTGATCTTGTAATCAGGTAGGGGATTTATATGCCATGGTAGTAATAATTATCTGCCAAAAAAAATTAGTATAAAAGAAAATCTGTTCCTATCGCTGATAAAAATATATCATAGAAATGTATCTACTGGTGGACTTTATTTTGAAAAGGAAAAGTTATCTATCCAAATTAAAATGTTGCTGAGTTATTATAAAACTAAGCATCCAGTCCTAGCAAACTTATTGAATATTTTCATTTTGATATTAAAAAACTATTTTATTACAGGCTTTATTCAAATTATTAAACAACCTAAAGTTTATTTTTCAATTTTAGAAATAGAAAACTTCATGAAAAAGACTCTCATATAATTGCCAGGCAACTTTAGTGCTTAAGTTATTTAAAGGTTACTGAGATTTTAAAGTATCTACTCAAATAAATGGAAGTAAATAGCCTATTTCAGATTTCAAAAGCATATAATAATTCCAAACCAATTTTAATTCTAGGTAATCTAATCAATCCTTGATATTATTAGAACTTGGAAAAATGATCTGAAATAGTAAACATACTGTATCAGCCAAGATGTTTTGAAGATGAAGATTAATAAAGGAGGCTGTACCCTACCAATATTAAAATATATCTTAATGTTATAGTGATTCAAACAGTGTGGGAATAGTACAGAAATAGATCCATGGAAAAGAATGCAAAATCCACAATCATCATATAAAGCTTGCACATACTAAGAATTAACTCTGTGCCAGACATTTTTTCAATCATATTACAGCATTTCTTTTCTTTTCACAACTCCATGAAGTGAGCTCCTCTTCATAGATGAAGCTTGAGAGAGTATAAACAACTTGCCTGAAGTCACCCAAATCAGTTAGGGAGGTTCGATTTTTGCCCAGACATTCTGACTTCCAGAGTCCACATTCTTAAACACCGCATTAAAATACTTCCATGGTAGGCTAAAGCAGAGGTCCTCAAAGTATGCCTTGGGCAACCCTAGGATTCATGAGACTCTTCTGCAGTCCAGGAGGACAAAGATATATTTATAATAATACTAAAATATTATTTGCCATTTTCACTGTCATTCTCTTAGGGGCATACAGTGGGGAGTTTTCCGGAGGCTACATGGTGCATCATATTGCAACAAATTCAATGCAGAAACAGATAAGAGAATCCAGCTACCTTCTATTAAGCTAGATACAAAAGATATTTGCAAAAATACAGGACAAAGCCACTCATCTCACTAAACATTTTTCTTTTGTAAAATATTATTTTGTACAAAATCTCATTTATATTAACACATGATAGATCTGTTGTTATTTTTCAATTAATAAATATTATACAAATTTATGAGTTTTTAATGTCAAACACAGTAAGTATTAATAGACACAACCTGTTTTTATCTTTCATACACAGAAGATCTGTGGGGTCCTCAGAAATTTTTATTTTGAGATGAAGTCTTGCCCTGTCTTCCAGGATGGAGTGCAGTGGCACTATCTCGGCTCACTGCAACCTCTGCCTCCAGGGTTCAAGTAGTTCTCCTGCCTCAGCCTCCTGAATAGCTGGGATTAACGGGTGACCACTGCCACGAAGTGGCATGTAAAGACAGGATTTCACCATGTTGGTCAGGATGATCTCAAACTCTTGACCTTGTGATCTGCCCTCTTCAACCTCCCAAAATGCCGGGATCACAGGCGTGAGCCAGCGCACTTGACCCTCAATAATACTTAAGAGTATAAAGAGATTCTGAAACCAAAATGTTTGAGAATTGCTGTGCTAAAATAAGCATTTCCAATCACATGGCAGATAAAGTTTTAATGAACAGTTTATTGAGCACACAGTTTTAGGATTGTTGGTGAAACCTATTGAAAACTACAAGTTATAACGCTGGGCGTGGTGGCTCACACCTGTACTCCCAGCACTTTGGGAGGCTGAGGCAGGTGAATCACTTGAGGTCAGGAGTTTGAAACCAGCCTGGCCAACATGGCAAAACTCGGTCTCTCCTAAAAATACAAAAATTAGCCGAGCATGGTGGTGCACTCTTGTAATCCCAGCTACTCTGGAGGCTGAGGCAGGAGAATTGCTTGAGCTGGGAGATGGAGGTTGCAGTGAGCCAATATTGTGCTACTGCATTCCAGCCTGGGAGACAGGGTGAGACTTTGTCTCAAAAAAAAAAAAAAAAAAAAAAAAAAAACCTGAAAACTACAAGTTATATTCATCAAAAAACTCTACAAATTTCTGGTAGGAATGAAAATTAGTAATAATGTTAATATTCCTTTCTTAAAATACTGAAAATAAATATAGAAAAATAGGAGATTGGTTAAATAATTGTGATATTAAGTAAAGAAATTCTAAGCAGCCATTATGATGCTATAATCAAGGACTATCTATTGATGCATAAATACTTTCCTACATATTGTTAACTCCAGAACTATATATACACCCATGTAAGTACATATGTGTATATATATAAAATACATAAGTTTATTATGATCATGTTTTGAAAATACTTTTTATATGTGTGTACTTACATGTGTGTACTATATATGCACCCACCTTTTGGTCCCTGAGACTCTTCTATACTCTATAAGGACAAAGGTGTATTTATAATAATGCTAAAATATTATTTGTCTTTTTCACTCTCATTCTCTTAGAAGCATACAGTAGGGAGTTTTCTACTACATATACGTACATATAACTACATATGTTTAATATGCAACTTGCTTCCCAATCATTCAGAATATACAGAAAAAAAAGATAAGAACAAATATGGCAGAAGATAACAATGATTGAACAAAGTTGAAAAGTACATAGGTGTTGACTATACTACAACTGCTTGACATAATAGGCCTGAACCTTTTCTAAATAAATTGTTAGTTGAGAGAAGAAGCTAAATAACAATGCTAAGAAACTGCGATTGAAGAGTAAGATATACAGCAGATAATTGACTGTTTAAGAAAGGTCTGTGTAGTAACATCTCTGTAGCATTTGTTTTTATTACTATTATTATTTATTTATTTTTATTATTATTTTTTTGAGACAGAGGCTCGCCCTGTCACCCAGGCTGGAGTGCAATAGCACCATCTCAGCTCATTGAAACCTCTGCCTCCCGGGTTCAAATGATTCTCCTGCCTCAGCCTCGCAAGTAGCTGGGATTACAGGCACCTGCCACCATGCCCAGGTAATTTTTGTATTATTAATAGAGATAGGGTTTTACCATATTGGTCAGGCTGGTCTCCAACTCCTGACCTCATGATCCTCCTGCCTTGGCCTCCCAAAGTGCTGGGATTACAGGCATGAGCCACAGTACCTGCCCTTTATTTTTCATTTTTATTTTTTTGAGACGGGGTCTCACTCTGTTGCCCAGGCTGGAGTGCAGTGGCACAATCACAGCCCACTGAAGCCTCGACCTCCCCAGAATCAGGTGGTCCTCCTACCTCAGCTTCCCAAGTAGTTGGGACAGCCAGCTAATTGTTATATATATATATATTTTTTTATAGAGACAGGGTATTGCCATGTTGCGGGGCTGGTCTCAAACCCCTGTGCTCAAGTGATGCACCTGCCTCAGCCTCCTAAAGCGCTGGAATTACAGATGTGAGCCACAGCACCCAACCTCTTTAGCATTTGTTGAGTACCTTCTACATACTCAATAAATTTGTGAGTGCTAAGGAAAAATAATTACAAAGAGATTTTATTAACAAGAGGAAATATTTAGGCAGCACATAAAACAACTTATTATCATCATAGCTATATAAAAATAACATATGTATGGAAATAACTACTAAGAAATATAACAAGCTAGCAGAGTGATAATCTTTGGGCATTACATGGATCGGTAATTTTTATTTATTTCCCTATATAATTCCTAATATTCCAAAATTTCAACAATGATTAAATATCACTTTCCTTATGATAAATAAAAAGCTCTGAAATTAAATGCAGCATGCCATTTGGAAATTTTGTATTCCTAATGTATGCCTATGACATTTTATTGAGACGGGATGCTGATAACTGTTTTCCACTTGCTAGACTATGAGATCTAATGGCCATAATGAGAAGACACATTTACATGACCTTATCCAACAACTTATGAACATTTCTGTATGGTAAAAAGCTAGCAAGTGTTGTGAGTAGACTGTTCAGGAATATATCCAAGCATTTGTAAATTAAATAAAATTTTGCTCTGAAAAGTAAATCAATTAAATAATTATCTATTGGGAATAAACAAACTCTGAACACTTTACCATAGTTACCTGAAGCCATTATTGTGCCCAAAGAAAGAATGTCAATGCATGACAGTGACCAGATTACAGAGGCAGTTGTGAAAGGTAGATTAGGATATTTTCTTTTATTATTCAATAAAAGATACCTGATCATCAGGGAGGTCATCTCTCCTTGGAGAAGAAAGCTTCGGTAGGTCTCAGCTTGTCCCAAATAAGATAACTATTTGAATTATTCTCTGCAATTTATCTGATTTCACTCTCATCAAGCAATCTTAAAGTTATTAATTCTACTTCACAGGTACCTTGACACCAGGAAAAAAAATTATCAACATAGAGATGAATCACAAAACCATTTCTTTTAGAGAATTAACTTAAGGAATTGACTATATCATTTATCTAGTCATCTATGTACATATATCTTTTGGGAATTTGGTTGGTATGAGCTTATCATAGAAAACCTAATCTCAAAAAAACTGATAAAGCACAATGTTTGGTGCTGCAAGTCTTGAGGGCCAAATTTTGAACCATGATATATTCACTAAGGTATTAACTTCCCCATAGGGTTTCTGTTAGCTGGACTTCCCTTGTAAAGCTGTACATTTTATTTTTAACTTAAAACATTATGGTAACATTAATTTCAAGTTTTCCATCATAACTGGAGCAATGAGTCTAAAATGTATCAAAAGTATCATTTTTATCTAGATATGCTTGCTGATAAAATAACTTTAACTTTGCATGTGCTGTCAGAGATAAAGGATGGGTTGTAGGCTGTGAATAACAGATGGTCATTATTGAAATTAGAGCATAGTGTTCAAGCACTTTAGTAGAAAAATTCTACCTATTATGGGCTAGAGATTCTAATTCAAGAAGAGAATTCTTGTTTAAATAAAACAAGCAAAATTTTATTCCTTAAGATCAGAATTTAAAGTTGATGTTAACATGAAAAAGGAAATCAAACTATATTCCTTTTTGTAAACAACTTCTGCCAGTATCCACAAATAGCAGTCACATCAAATAGCAAATTTAAAATGTAGCTCAGTGTTGGATAATAATAAAGATTTGAGTGACCTCATGGTATCTTCCCAAATCACAAGATAGCCATTTTTAAAAGCTATTGTCCATATCTTAGTTTCAGTATAGCAGATCAACTAAAAAAAAAAAAAAATGAAATGAATCTTATTTTATTTTCATTACTAAAATCTAAGTTTATCAATATTATCCAAATTGATACAGCAGGATTCAAACTACCAAAACTACCAATATAAATCCAAACAAGGCAAATATTAAAATGGAAATATTAAGTTCACATTTTATGTTTTGGTTTTTTGGTTTGACTGTGTCCCTACCCAGACCTCACCTTGAATTCTAGTTCCCATATTCCTCACAGGTTGAGGGAGGGACCCCGTGGTAGGTAATTTCATCATGGGGGTGGTTACCCTCATGCTGTTCTCATGATAGTGAGTGAGTTCTTACGAGATCTGACAATTTTATAAGGGACTTTTCCTCCTTTTGCTCAGCACTTCTCTCTCCTGCTGCCCCGTGAAGAGGTGACTTCTGCCATGATTGTAAGTTTCTTGGGACCCCTCAGCCATGCAGAGCTGTGAGTCAATTAAACCTCTTTTCTGCATAAATTACCCAGTCTCAGGTTTTTCTTCATAGCAGCATGAGGACAGACTAATACATATAGTTGGTTAGTAATTACTGCTCAGAAAAACTCTCATTTAGTGTCTTTATTTCCCTCCTCAACACTTCAGTGAAATAAGTGTATGTTGACTGATTCCATTTAGACATTTTTGTTTCATTTTGGCCAATTGACCTCATGTTTATCTGTCTAAATGAGTCGATATTCTGAATAAATGTGGAGTACAATTGAGGACATTCTGATATATTTTATATATATTTTAATACATTTCTTGGTAAAAATAAGGATGATATTCTAGTATCTAAAAAGTGAGCATATTGACTATAGCATTTATATTATTTTTGAACAGCTTTGTTTAAATATCAAGTTTAAATTTGATCCATAAATTCCAACTCATAATTTATTCTGGAGGTAACTGGAAAAGTTGAGAAAAATATCCACAGATTATTTATTCTACCATTGTTAGTCATATTTTTAAAAATGAAAATAATTTTGACACAAATTAGCTTAATCAATTTTGATACTCCATGGACCTAAGGATAGTGTGTGTTATATTTATATTTACTGATATGAAGAGAGATCCACTAGAAATTTTATGATGTATATAGAAGCTATTATAGGACCAGATGTGGTGGCTCATGCCTGTAATTCCAGCACTTTGGGAGGCTGAGGTAGGTGGATCACTTAAGGTCAGGAGTTTGAGACCAGCCTGGCCAACATGGTGAAATCTCATCTCTACTAAAAATACAAAACAAACAAACAAACAAACAAAAAACTAGTTGGGCAGCTACTTGGGAAGCTAAGGCACAGGAATTGCTTGAATCTGGGAGCTGATGGAGGTTGCAGTGATCCAAGATGGTGCCACTGCACTCCAGCCTGGGTGACAGAGCAAGACTCTCTAAAAAAAAAAAAATTAAAAAAGGACTAATATAGTACAACCCTTTCTTGGATGTGTATACCTTTGCATAATGTTTGATAGATGAAAATATTCTATAAATCATATTTCAAACTGTTAGCAGGGGTCATAGTAATTACAGGGAGTATATTTTATATTTTGTATCTCTTTTTGGTACTACTTGCATTTTATACAAAAATAAACTTATTTTATAATCATAAAAAAGTGAAAATCCAACAACACTAATACAGCCTATCCTCTATCCCATATTGATTGACATATTATAATAGTCTAGGCAGTCCCCTACTCTTCCACTAATGCCGTCTTCATTTAGTCTACCTTCTTTGGACTCAAACATTGTTTCTTCTAGAAAAACCCTCCCTAACACTCCTAAGCAGATTAGACTTTGATGTTATTAATGTAGTGTACCTATATTTTGTAATACAATTTACATTTGCAGTTACTTGCTCCCATCAGTTTTTGTTACTAAATTATAATGTTCATGATGTGGCAGTTGTGTCTATATCTCTGCTGTATCCCTAGCAACTAGTCCAATGCCAGGCTCATGGGAGGGCCCAGGTATTTCTTATATATAAGCAAATGAATTTTAAAATGTGATGCATTATCTGAGAAAGGATTTTTTTTTATTTCTTAGCTTGTTGGCATGAAGTATTATAAATATATATTAAATAATAAATTGCCTTAATTAAAAGAATAAAGTTAAGCAGAATTGTCCTGAGATATTCAGAACACACAAGGTCTTTAAATATAGCACTGAATTTTCTTTTAACTGAATGAGATTGTTAGACCACTGATCAACAATTATTGTTGTTGTTGTTAGTATTATTATGAGACATGGTGTCCTTCTGTCATCCAGGCTGGAGTTCTGTGAAACAATCATGGTTCACTGCAGCCTTGAACTTCTGATCTCAAGTGATCCTCCTACTTGTCTGCCAAGTGGCTGGGAGTAAAGCACATACTACCCGCCCTGGTAATTTTTGTATTTTTTTGTAGAGACAGGGTCTCACTATGTTGACCAGGCTGGTCTTGAACTCTTGACCTCAAGAAATTCTCTTGTCTTGGTCTCCCAAAGTGCTGAGATTATAGGTATCAGCCACTGTGCCCAGCCTAAAGGTTATTTTTTAATCCAATTTATATGTTGGAAAACTGAAGGGTTGTGTGTCTCACCCTAAAAAACTTACTAAGCTAAGTCTGTTTGTGTGAAATGAACAGACATGGCTTAGTTATTAGGTGGTAAGGAACTTGGGGTTGAACAGACCTGTATTTTAAGTTCAGCATTGTCACTGACTAGCTCCACATCCTTAAAAAGGCAGCTAATTTCTTTTAGGTTAATTTCAGTTACACCATAGTCAGAATTCAATATTCAGAAAGTATGCACTGTGTAATTAGAACTCTTTGCTTGAGTTTGTGTTAGTCTGTTCTCTCACTACTATAAAAAAAAATACCTGAGATTGGGTAATATATAAAGAAAAGAGGTTTAATTGGCTCATGGTTCCACAAGTTGCACAGGAAGCATGGTGCTGGCATCTGCTCAGCTTCTGGGAAGCCTTAGGAAACTTACAAACATGGTGGAGAGTGAAAAGAGAGCATACACATCACATGGCCATAAAAGGAGCAGGAAAGAGATGGGGGAGGAGCTAAATGTGTTTAAATGAACAGATTTCACAAGAACTCATTCACTATCATGAGAACAACACCATGGGCATGGTGGTAAACCATTCATCAGAAACCTGCCCACATGACCCAATTACCTCTCAACAGGCCCCACCTTCAACATTGAGAATCACAACTGACCATGAGATTTGGGTGCAGACACGGATCCAAATCATATCAAATGAAAGTTAAATTTCATCTTCCCTATTAGAGTTGGTTGGTAGCTGGTGTGGAGAAGACAGACATGCTCCTTCTGCTACCTGCTCTCTCTTTGTTCACCTCTTGTTTTTATTTATTTGTTTGTTTGTTTATTTATTCTTATTGTTTTAATTATACTTTAAGTTCTGGGGTACATGTACAGATCTTACAGGTTTGTTACACAGGTATACATGTGCCATGGTGGTGGTATACTGCATCCATTGCCCTGTCATGGACATTAGATATTTCTCCTAATGCTATCCCTCCCCAATACCCCTACCTCCGGCTATTCCTCCCCTAGCTTCCTACCCACCAGGCCCCTGTGTGTGATGTTCCCTGCCCTGTGTCTGTGTGTTCTCATTATTCAACACCCACTTATGATTAAGAACATGCAGTGTTTGGTTTTCTGCTCTTGTGTCAGTTTGCTGAGAATGATGGTTTCTAGATTTATCCATGACCCTGCAAAGAGCATGAATTCATCCCTTTTTATGGCTGCATAGTATTCCATGGTGTATATGTGCCACATTTTCTTTATCCAGTCTATCATTGATGGGCATTTGGGTTGGTTCGAAGTCTTTGCTATTGCGAACAGTGCCACAATAAACATACATGGGCATGTGTCTTTGTAATACGATGATTTATAATCCTTTGGGTATATACCCAGTAAAGGAATTGCTGAGTCAAATGATATTTCTATTTCTAGATCCTTGAGAAATCACCACACTGTCTTCCACAATGGTTGAATTAATTTACATTCCCACCAACAGGTAAAAGGGTTCCTGTTTCTCCACATCCTCTCCAGCATCTGTTATCTCCTGATTTTGTAATGATTGCCATTCTAACTGGTGTGAAGTGATATCTTAATGTGGTTTTGATTTGCATTTCTCTGATGACCAGGGATGATGAGCTTTTTTTCATATGTTTGTTGGCTGCATAAATATCTTCTTTTGACAAGTGTCTATTCATATCCTTTGCCCACTTTTTGATGGGGTCATTTCTTTTTTTCTTGTAAATTTGTTTAAGTTCTTTGTAGATTCTGGTTAGTAGCCCTTTGTCAGACGGGTAGATTGCAAACATTTTTCCCCATTCTGTTGGTTGCCAGTTCACTCCATTGATAGTTTCTTTTGCTGTGCAGAAGCTCTTCAGTTTAATTAGATCCCATTTGCCTATTTTGACTTTTGTTGCCAGTGCTTTTGGTGTTTTAGTCATGAAGTCCTTGCCCATGCCTATGTCCTGAATGATATTGCCTAGGTTTTCTTCTAGAGTTTTTATGGTGTTAGGCCTCATGTTTAAATCTTTAATCCACCTAGAGTTAATTTTTGTATAAAGTATACAGAAGGGATCCAGTTTCAGCTTTCTGCACATGGCTAGCCAGTATTCCGAACACATTTATTAAATAGGAAATCCTTTTCCCATTGCTTGTTTTTGTGAGGTTTGTCAAAGATCAGATGGTTGTAGTTGTGTGGCATCCTTTCTGAGGCCTCTGTTCTGGTTCCATTGGATTATATGTCTGTTTGGGTAGCAGTACC
>CAUYQU010019326.1:0-11926 GCA_963574635.1 Cheracebus regulus | reverse complement strand
GTTCTCTATCTCCACCCCAGAGCTGCTAGCAACAATTCTGCTCTCCATTTCTATGGATTCACCTATGCTGGATATTTCATATTAAAGGAATCATATACAACATGTGACTTTGTGTCTGCTGTCTTTCCGATAGTATGATTTCAAGGTTCATCCATGTTGTAGAATGTATCAGTACTTACTCTTTTTCATGGCTGAATAATACTCCACTGTATGGATATGCCACATTTTGCTTATCCATTCATTAGCTGATGGACATTTGGATTGTATTCACTTTTTGGCTACTATGAAGAATGCTGCTATGAACATTCATGTACAATTGTTTTTTTTTTTGAGGCAGAGTCTCACTCTGTGACCCAGGTTGCAGTGCAGTGGTGTGATCTTGGCTCACTGCAGCCTCGACCTCCCTGGGTTTAAGTGATCCTCCCACCTCAACCTCCCAAGGAGCTGGGATTACAGGTATGTACTGCCTTGCCTGGCTAATTTTTGTATTTTTATTTTAATTTTATTTTTTGAGACAGAGTCTTGTTCTGTCACCCAGGCTGGAGTGCAGTGGTGTCATCTTAGCTCACTGCAACCTCCATCTTCCAGGTTCAAGCAGTTCTCCGGCTTCAGCCTTCTTAATAGCTGGGAGAGCCACCATCATGCCTGGCTAATTTTTTTGTATTTTTACTAAAGATAAGGTTTCACCATGTTGGCCAGGCTTGTCTCAAACTCCTGACCTCAAGCGATTCACCTGCCTCAGCCTCCCAAAGTGCTGGGATTATAGGTGTGAACCACTGCTTCCAGCCTACTTTTTCTATTTTTAGTAGAGATGGGGTTTCACCAAGTTGGCCAGGCTGGTCTCAAACCCCTGACCTCAGGTGATCTGCCTGCTTCGGCCTCCTGTAGTGCTGGAATTACAGATGTGAGCCACTGTGCCCAGCCTCAAGTACAAATTTTGTTTTAATACCTGGTTTCCGTTCTTTTGGTTGTATACACAGGAGTAGAATTGCCGGGTCATATGGTAACTAACTTTAACTTTCTGTGACACTGCCAAGCTGTTTCTACAGTGGCTGCACCATTTTATAAACCTATTAGCAATGTTCATATTTCTCTATCTCCTTGCCAACAGTTGTTATTCTCCTCCTCCTCCTCCTCCTCCTCCTTCTTCTTCTAATTATTGCATCCTAGTGGATGTAAGTTGGTATTTCATTGTGATTTTGATTTGCATTTTTCTGAGTCTTGCTCTGTTGCCTAGGCTGCAGTGCAGTGGCACAATCTTGTCTCACTGCAACCTCTGCCTCCCAGGTTCAAGCAAATCTCATACCTGTAGCTGGGACTACAGGTGTGAGCCACCATGCCTGGCTAATTTTTGTGTTTTTAGTGGAAATGGGGTTTCACCATGTTGGCCAGGCTGGTCTTGAACTCCTGACCTCAGGTGATCCACCCACCTCAGCTTCCAAAAGTGCTGGGATTACAGACATGAGGCACCATGCCTGGTGATTTGCATTTTCCTAATGACTATTGTTGAATGTCTTTTCATCTGCTTCTCGTCCATTTCTATGTCTTTGGGGAACTGCCTATTCAAGTCCTTTGCCCATTTTAAAATTGAGTTGCTTGTCATTTTTAATAAGTTGTAAGAATTCTTCTATATATTCTGGATACTAGACCTTTATACACTCAGATGTATAAGTTGCAAATATTTTCTCGCATTCTGTAGATTGTCTTTTCACTTTCTTGCTAATATTCTTTGATACACAAAAGTTCTTAACTTTGATGAAATCTATTATATGTATTTTTAATTTTGTTGACTATGCTTTCGGTCTCATATCTAAGAATCCCTTGCTAAGCTCAACATACACCCTTGTTTTCTTCTAAGAGTTTTATGATGTTCATGCTAACATTTAGATCTTTGATATTTTGTTTATGTTGAGAATTAAGCACTGGGATTTTTAAAAGCTTGTGTAATGATTCTTTTTGCTGCTGCTGTTGTTGTTGATGATAGAGGGAGATTTATTGGGGAATTTATGGAAGCATGGTCTTGGGTGCCTGCAAGCCAGGTAGGTCTCCTTCTATAATGATTCTAAGGGAAGCCAAAGTTGAGAATCACTGCTCTAAATGGCTGAGAAGGAGGGGCTGGAGGCTAGCTGTCGATCTCTATGTGAGGAAGGCATGATGGAGTTGGGCTAAAAGGCAAGAGTTGGTGCTGAGTTATCAGTTTGCTTTGGAGAGAATCAAGTTCGCTCTGAAAGCCTTAGATAGACATTTAAAGGTGTCAGGAGGGCTCCTTCCTCTGACCGCTAGGGCTAAGGGACTCCTTTGAGGGTATCTGGAGTCTGGTTGGGAAGAACACAGAACGGAACCAGAAGATGAGGTTAGTGGTTTCCATGTGGGAGGAGAAACCAGAATACACATGTTCTGAGATTTGCCCTGGTTAGCTGGTGGGTAGACATCAGGCAATAGCAAGTCTCCCTACACGTGATCCTAGTAACAGGTAACCCTGTTAGGGTAGCAGAATCACCCTACATGCTTGGGGATTGAGTTGTTTTGTCTTATTAAGTAGACTGATTGCTAAGAGCTCTTATATGTGACTCACTTAGGGCTTACTAGCTTTCCAAACTTTAAAAGTCATCTGAAGATAAATAATTTCATTCTTCCTTAATGATTCAGAAGGAACTGTGGCACCTTCCCATGCCTTAAAGCATTTCTCTAAGCCTGTAAAGAAATCACACTCATTAGAATCACTTAGTGTCCTTGTTAAAAATGTAGATTTTTGGGCACTAATCCAGACCATTGAATCCAAATTCCTGGGTTAGAGACAAGGAATTTGGATTTTAAAACAAACTCCCATATTTTAAAATGTGGCCCTAAGTGCACTAGTGAAGAACCACTATGATTCACCCCTGTGAACAATTATAGAAGAACTGCTATGAACTTTTAACCTATAATTTGCACATTTGCCTTTAAAATAGGGGATATAAAGTTCAATTATGTAATATCCTAACAAGTGCATTGATGTCCATCTGAAAATGTATTCATACATTTGTTCCAAAAAGATTCCAATGTTGTTTTTCTCAAATGATTTCGTATTTTTACCTTATTTCCTGTTTTTTTTTTTTTTAATGGGAGTAATTTGTTCTCATGAAATCTGAAACATCTCTAAGAACAGTAATGGATATCATTCCATCCTTTCTGCATTTTATTTTTCTGCACTTCCATAATAGGCAACTCTTTTTCTGCCAGCTGGTGCTCTCTTACGAATGCACTTGGCCAAATTGAAATTGTCAGAAAAAAATACAGCACTATGAGTTGCATTTGTTTATTTTTCTGAGGACTTTTTGGGTTGTTCTTAAAAAGTCATTTAATTTATTTTTAAAATTTATTTACTTTTTTTTTTTTTTGGAGATGGAGTCTTACTATGTCACCCAAGCTGGAGTGCACTGGCACAATCTCAGCTCACTGCAACCTCTGCCTTCTAGGTTCAAGCAATTCTCCTGCCTCAGACTCCTGAGTAGCTGGGATTACAGGCACCCACCACCATGGTTGGCTAATTTTTGTATTTTTAGTAGAGACAGGGTTTTGCCATGTTGGCTAGGCTGGTCTCAAACTCCTGATTTCAGTTGATCCACCCACTTCAGCCTCCCAAAGTGTTGGGATTACAGATGTGAGCCTCTGCACATGGCCAAAAACATTTAATTTATATGTAACCCTTGTGCTATCATGATTTGAGGGAGATCTTGAACAAAACTGGAACAATGTGGCAAGACCACAGAGGTGGGGGTGAGCTAGTGTGGAAGGTGCCCCATTTCCTCAGGTATAGCTTATAGGTCAGCAGGAGCACCTGCCCAGTTGTAGAGGCCATTCCACCAAACACAGACACGGAGGGTAAGGTGCTGGATTTCAGATGCTTGGCATGTTCTGGCTTGATTCTGCTAAGAACCAAAAACTCAGATATCTAATCCAGAGGGTGTTGTATGGCAGCTGGAGTTTCCAGACAGCAAGCAATACCGTGGCATTGGCTAGAGCTGTGCCATGATTCTGGAGTACACGGTACATTCATGATTGCATCCCATCTAAGGCTGGTGATGGCAGGAAATAGGCAGTGAGCTTTGGCACCCAGGGGAATGATAGGGGCTGACAAAGGCATTGGGAACATGGCCAAGCAGGCAACGTTCAGCACAGGACACAGACCTTGAGGGCGAATGGGGTGAAAGTCACAGGAAATGGGAATTAAGTCCAAAGTCCCAGCAAATGGATCAAGCAGACATCATGTTCCAAGACTCTGGGGGGTCACAGCATCTGCTGTCACACTTTGCTGGACTGGAACTCCAACCAGAAACCCTGGAGATTCATTGCATTCAATGGCTGAGTAGGCCACTTGTAAGCAGTATCAATCCATGCTTCAGAGATTTGGAAAGAAAAGAGTGTCAACCAATGAAGTCTTCACAATATTTCTTTTTTTTTTACTTGTAAAAGAAATTTTTAAAAAATACAGGATACACAGTATTTCATACCACATTGAATTGTGCCCAAATCCACTGTGGCTTCAGGAGGGAGATTTTTAGTGTGTGAGAGAGTGCCTTGGTCTCTTTCCATGTGTATTCCCCATTTCTTTCTCGTCTCCCATCTCTTCTTTCTTCCTTTTCCTCCTTTTTTTCTTCTTCTCCGTCATCTCCTCCTCTTTTCTTTCCTTCTCTTTCTCACTTTTCTCATTCCCTTCTCCTGTTTCCTCTCCTCCTTTTCAGTTAAAATTGCTGGGATAACTCTCTAGTCAGATTCCTCTTTTAGAACACCGCGATTCCCCGCATTACTCACCCCTCCAGGACAATGAACACTCACAGGGAATGTTTTCTTCTCATGGATATTTCCACTTCTCTTTTTGTTTGTTTTTGAAACAGGTTGTATTAGTCCATTTCCATGCTGCTGATAAAGACATATCTAAGACTCGGTAATTTATAAAGAAAAAGAGGTTTAATGGACTTATAGTTCCATGTCACTGGGGAGACCTCACAGTCATGGCGAAAGGCATGTCTTACATGGTGGCAGACAAGAGAGAATGACAGCCAAGCGAAAGGGTTTCCCCTTATAAAACCATCAAACCTTGTGAGACTGATTCACTACCATGAGAATAGTATGGGGGAAACCATCCCTGTGATTCAGTTGTCTCCCACAGGGTCCCTTCCACAACATGTGGGAATTACAGGAGCTATAATTCAAGATGAGATTTGATGGGGACACAGCCAAACCATACCACAGGGCCTCACTTTGTTCCCCCTGGCTGGAGTGTAGTGGTGTGATGATAGCTCACTGCAGCCTCAAACTCCTGGGCTCAAGCAATCCTCCCACCTAAGCCTTCTGAGTAGCTGGAACTACAAGCCTGCACCCAACATTCAGCTAATCTTGTTTTACTTTTAGTAGAGACGGGGTCTTGCTTTGTTGCCCAGGCTGGCCTTGAACCCCTGACCTCAGGCGATCCTCCCACCTTGGCCTCTCAAAGTGCTGGGATTTCAGATGTGAGCCACCTCATCTAGCCCACTTCCAGTTTACTCTTGTGCCTTCTTCTGGAATGACATTTTCCTTCTCTTGAGGTTTATCTTCGAGTCCATTATTTGTGTGTTTACCCAAATGATGAGTGGTGTCATTCTCTAACTCCTTTCTCTGGGCCCTCTCTTTCCTAGCACCTGGAATGACTGATGGTTTCCTCTCTTAGGTCTGGGCCTAACTCAAGAATTACATCCACAATTTTATCCCCAACATCCAATCCACTGTTAGTCCATTTCCATGCTGCTGATAAAGACATACCTAAGACTTGGTAATTTATAAAGAAAAAGAGGTTTAATGGACACATAGTTCCACGTCACTGGGGAGGCCTCACAATCATGGCAAAAGGCAGGTCTTACATGGTGGCAGACGAGAGAGCATGACAGCCAAGCAAAAGGATTTCCCGTTATAAAACCATCAGATCTTGTGAGACTGATTTGCTACCATAAGAAATAAGCCCAGGGTGCTCACCCATGCTGCATTTCACAGAACTCCTTTCTCCCAGTGTTGACCCAATTCACGCTATTGGGATCCTGTATTGGTTCATTTTTCATAGTTTTTTCAATTTCTCTGTTTATTGCTTCAAGCTCCCTGAAGAAGCTAGTTTCTTCCAGAAGCAAAAATACTTGCTAATTGTCCTGATTCCCTGTGTAGTTCTTGTGAGTTCCTTGCTTTGAGGTAGGTGGATTAAGAAAAGGCTGGATCTGATGCTATTCTTGGAGTCCTGGTCACTTGCTACTCATCTGGAGCTTTTTGACTAATGCCAAGTAATGGCCACACTGCTCTGCCTGTGTCTCCAATATTCCCCATGGCCCTTGTGTCCATGTCCCATACTCCTCATATTAATGTTTTTCTTAATTACAGCTGAGCTTGCCATGGTTTCGTTGGACCTTCCTGCCACATTATTTGGTCGTGTTTCATTGCTGCTTCCATGTATATAATTGGACTCAGTCCAGGTAAGATGCCCCAGCTATCCAGTTTTGCCTATGTTGCTTGTGTTTGTAGTAGTCCTAATAGTTTATAAGTCAAAAGAGCTAATGTTGGGGTGTATAATATTGCAATGAATAACAGATTAGTTAATAGGGTCTCTAGATATCATAAAGAGGCCAATGTCCTACTGCAGAATGGCCATCTGCTTGGGCAAGTCATCTCCCAGAAAGGGAACCTTCTAATCTGGCATTTGCCCTTGCCACTGTCCTGTCTAGTTAGTTGCAAATGATGGTGCAGCTCCAGCCCTGTACACCTCCAGGGAGTAGCATCTCTATAGACTTCAGCGGGAAGCTCATCTCCTAATGTTGAGCAGTGCACAACCTGCAAATGTCCTTGGAGATCCTGAGCCTCAATCACCTGGTGATGCTTCTTTCTAACGGTCCATTAAAGCTCTGGCACCTCCTGGGAAGCAGAAAGAGATCAGAGTTGGGGTTTCAGGAAGGGACTCAAGGGCCAGTGCTCCCTTTTTCCACGCCCCTTCTCCTGGTTTGGCCCCAGGACATTGCCGGTTGTCTACTGAGGTCCTCTCAATCATGAGGCTGACCTCACTTTATCTCAGAAGGTACAGCATGATTGTCGCAAGAGATGGGCCTGGATCTTTAACACCTTAAGAGTCAGCCCTACCAACCAGCCTACTTCTCCCTGCCCTTAATCACAAAAGACCACGTTCCATCCTCCCATTGTACCACAGGCATTCCTGTCACCTTATTTCTAGAACAGAAACTAAACAACACAGAATTAATCTTGAGCAGGTATTCTGCCTACTTAGGTCAAAGAACTGGTAAACTCTGAGTATCATAAAAATTACTGTAATGAAAACAAACAGGTCTTTCAACCTCGAGCTGATGGCTGCTAGGCTCTTCCCCATCTTCTACTTTCTACTACGTAGGATATACTCTTGGCTATGTGTATTATCTGGGATATATATCTAGCTTTTTTCACTCAATGTCATGTATTTGAGATGTATCTATATCATTAAGTATATCACTTGTATGTATTTTTTCCTGAATAGTAGTTCATTGTATTAATATGCCACAATTTTTTATCCTTCTTTTTATTGATAGATACTTGGGTAGTCTCCATTTTGGGGGATACTATGATTAAAGCTGCTATACATATTGTTTAATAAATCTTTAAATGGGCATATATTTTCATTTCTCTTGAGTAAATATCTAGTAGTGGAATTATTCTGTCATAGTGTAAACGTGTTTCATTTTATAAGAAACTGCTGGTTGGGTGCAGTGGCTTATGACTGTAATCCCAGCACTTTGGCAGGCCAAGGTGGGTGGATCACCTGGTCAGGAGTTTGAGACCAGCCTAGACAACATGGAGAAACTCTGTCTCTACTAAAAATACAAAAATCAGCCGGGTGTGGTAGCAGATGCCTGTAGTCCCAGCTACTCGGGAGGCTGAGGCGGGAGAATTGCTGGAATCCAGGAGGCGGAGGTTTCAGTGAGCCAAGATCACACCACTGTACTCCAGCCTTGGTGACAGAGTAAGACTCCATCTCAAAAAAAAAAAAAAAAAAAGAAAGAAAAGAAAAGAAAAGAAACTACCAGACTGTTTTTCAAAGTGGTTTTTCATTTTCTACTCCCACCAAAATCGTACGAGAGTTCTAGTTACATCACATCACTGCCAACATTTGGTGCGGTCAGTTTTTCCATTTAGAGTCATTATAGTGGGTATGACATTTAATATCATTACAATTTTTAAAAATCAACTTTATTGAGGTGTAGTTACCAGAAACAAAATACACCTATTTATGTTTTAATGAGTTGTCACAAATTTAAACACCTCTATAGCCACTACCACAGTCAAAATCTATAATATTTTCATCACCCGGAAAAGTTCCCTTATGCTGTTTCCAGTGGATCCCCCAATCCTGGTTCCAGGAAAAGGCTGATCTGATTTCTATCACTACATCATAGATCAGCCTTTTCTAGAGTTTCATATTAATAATATCATATAGCATGTATTATCTTGTGTCTAGCTTCTTTAACGCATAAATATTGTTGTGTGTATCATTCATTCCTTTTCCCTGATAAATAGTATTACATTGTAGAAATATATTACTTTTTTTATTCATTCACCAGTTGATGTAAATTTGGATTGTTTCCCTTTTTTTTGCCTATTATGAATGAATCTGCTGTGAACATTTGTGTACTAGTCTACACAAATGTTTTAATTTCTCTTGGTGAAATACTTTAGAGTAGAATTGCTGGCTTGTATGTAAATTGTATATTTACCTTTATAAGAAACTTCCAGGCCATGCGTGGAGGCTCACACCTGTAATCCCAGCACTGTGGGAGGCAGAGGTGGACGAGGCGGGTAGATAATCTGAGGTCAGGAGTTCAAGAACAGCCTTGACAACTTGGTGAAACCCCATCTCTAGTAAAAATACAAAAATGAGCCAGGTGTTGTGGTGGGCACCTGTAATCCCAACTACTCAGGAGGCCGAGGCATGAGAATCACTTGAACCTGGGAGGTGGAAGTTGCAGTGAGCGGAGATGTTGCCATTGTACTCCGCCTGGGCGACAAGAGCGAAACTCTGTCTCAAACAAACAAAACAAAACAAAACAAAAAAACAAACAATAAAAAAAAAGAAACTACAGAACTGTTTTCCACATTAGTTGACCGTTTTCCACTTCCACCACTGATACATAACAATTTCAGTCATATCACATCCTTGCCAACACTTGCCAATTGTCAGTCTTTTAAATTTTAATCATTCTAATATTGTGTACTGGGAGCTCATTGTGATTTACTGATATTGACATCTTTCATATGGGTATTGATCTTTTACGTTTCATCTTTTGTTAAGTGCCTGTTAAAATCTTTTGTCCTTTAAAAAATGAATTTTTTAATTGAGGTGTAAGAGTATATTCTGGACATAAAATTTTTTTAAATTATAAATATTATCTCCCAGTTTATGGCTTATCTTTACCCTTTCTTAATAGTTCCCCTCAAAGAATAAGACATTCAGTTTGAAAAAATTTGATTCAATCATGTTTTTCCTTTTAAAGTAAGTTCTTATTGTTGCTGATAGGTGCTTCTACTTTAAGCAAAGTGATGTAAAAGGAAATCAGTTTTACTAGAGGCTAATTGATATTAACAAGAGTTAAGCTCCCACAGCATATATCTGGCCAGGAAAACATCACTAGACTTCTAAATAAAGACCCCAAACACTTCTAGTATTAAACATTGAAATAAATGTGAGCTATATATACATTTAAGAAAGATTAATAAAAACAAGGAAGATCATTATTTACCCGATGTTCTGTGAATCAGTGGGTGACGGCTGTGTAGGTGAAGGGTTACATTTAGGAATAAATGTTTCCAAAGTGAACACTGTGAGGAGCACTCCTACTGCTACACAGGGCAGAAACAAACGAGAGCAAATCCAAAGGGCTTGCTGAGTGCTTTCAGACCACGCTGTTTGTTATGCATTTGTGTAACGATCACAGACTTCATTATTTTGTTTTTCTGTTTTTAGATGGAGTTTCTTTCTGTTGCCCAGGCTGGAGTGCAGTGGTGTGATCTCGGCTCACTGCAACCTCCACCTCCTGGATTTAAGTGATTCTCCTGCCCCAGTCTCCCAAGTAGCTGGGACTATAGGCGCATGCCACCATGCCCGGGTAATTTTTTTATTTTTAGTAGAGATGGGGTTTCACCATGTTGGCCAGGCTGGTCTCGAACTCCTGACCTTGTGATCTGCCTTTGTCAACCTCCCAAAGTGCTGGGATTACAGATGTGAGCCTGAATTTTTAATTTTACAATAGCTTGTATTCATTCCTTTATATATTTTCCAACTCACTTATTCCAGCTCAGAGTTGTAGGTGGCTGGAACCTATCCCAACAGCTCAGGGTGGACAGACAGGGTAGCATTCCACAGCAAGGTGCACTCACACACTCCCACCCACACTCCTATACTCACTCTCACTCACTCAGACTGGGACAATCTAGGCATAGCAATGGACCCAGTGCACTTCTCTGGGATGTGAGAGAAAACCAGCATATCCAGAGAAAACCCACACAGACAGGAGAAGAATGTGCAAACTCCACAGACAGTGACATTGGCCAGGAATCAATTTTTTTTCTCTCATCAATGTTACAACAAAGTGATGTTGAATGAAACAACGCTATCTGAGGACTTGCTGTATGGATTTCTTGTGTCCTATCTAAAATCTTTGCCAGCTACCAGATCACATTTTCTTCTAAAAGATTTATAGTTTTAGCTTTTATAGTTTTATATAGCACTAAGTTCCAGCTCAGGTTTCGTGCATGGTGTAAACTATTGATCAAAATTCTTTTATTTTCTCATATGGCTTTTTAGATATTCCAGCACAATTTGTTGCTTTCTTATTATTTCCCACTTCACATCGTATTACCATAAATATATTTCTGAATCACTGTTAACAAAGTGAATTGATTGATTGATTTATTTCTTTTTTTCTTTTTTTTTTTTGAGATAGAATCTCACTATTTCGTCCAGCCTGGAGTGCAGTGGTGCAATCTCAGTTTACTTCAACCTCTGCCTCCCAGGTTCAAGCGATTCTCCTGCCTCAGCCTCCTGAGTAGCTGGGATTACAGGTGCATACCACCATGCCCGGCTAATTTTTATATTTTTAGTAGAGATGGGTTTTCACCGTGTTGGGCAGGATGGTCTCAAACTCCTGATCTCATTATCTGCCTGCCTCGACCTCCCAAAGTGCCGGGATTATAGGCGTGAGCCACCTCGCATGGCCCGTGAGTTGGTTTCTTGAAAATGATTATGCTCCTTTAAATAAAGAATGTGAAATAAAAAATAGAGATACGGTGAACAAAAGACAATATTCAAAGTCTTTTCTTCTCATGAGGTTTGATTCTCATGAGAAGAAAAGGTGCTTCTGTTTTGGAGTTGAGGTTGGGGAAAGATCATATTTCTACGTGGAGATAATTTTCCTGAGGGCCTCCCCAATTCCAGGTTATCAAAACCCTTTCTTGAACGTTATTTGAAGTGACCATATGGAATACCTATAGATGCACTAGAATTTACTTAATTCATCCATTAATAATGAGCATTTAAGTACTTTGCCTTTTTTTTTTTTTGCATTTACATATATTGCTTAGATGAACACCTTCTGGCAAGGGAGTCGAGGAAGAGTAATTTCCAACATTCTAATCTCTGTGTACAGGAGGCACCGTGGGAGGTGGGAGACCTCGCTGGGCCAGTGAAACCTCAGTGTCTCCAACACCTGTGTGTCTCCTTTGCTTGATTATCTGTTCTAGGCGTGGAAGGCTTTGACCCTCTGATTGAGGTCATTCTACCTTTGTTGTAATTGTTGTAAATTTATTTCCCAGTTTCCAACTTGCCTTGTAGATTTTTGAAAGGTCATATGGTGAATTTTTTTTTTTTTTTTTTTTTTTTTTTTTGCCA
>CAUYQU010019325.1:0-27863 GCA_963574635.1 Cheracebus regulus | reverse complement strand
GTTATTGTTTTTTTTATTGTCAATGTTTTTTTGGTTGGGGCCATCCTTTATCATTGTTATTTTTGGGAATTAAGTGTTTCCTGTTTTTTTTTTTTTTTTTTTTTTTTTTTTTCCACTACTTCCCTGAACTCTTCTTTGAAGCAATCTTTTCTCATCGTCTCCCCTCCTCCTTGCTTTATTACTGTGTTTTCTCACATTTCTGTTATTTTTCATTCATTTTTCAACCCTGTCACAACTCTGCCCCACTCTACTTTTAGGTTGGTGCAAAAGTTATGGTTTTTGACGCTAAAATTATTGCTTCCTTTGAGGATTCTTTTCCTCTCATAGAATGAAATTTTGAGATCATATTTAGTCTTTCTGGCATGTAAAAAGGCATTTGATATGTACATACACAAAGATGGTAAAAAATGATTGCTTTAAAGAACTATGCCATCTAGAAGCAGCTATGCAGACATAACTGAATGTCAGAAGCCTCATGAAAAATTAAAGATGGCTATTGAAATGGTCTTGGTTGCTGAGGGACTTCACTGATTAGTTTATGGAGAGGGGTCAAAAACCTTTGGCTATTTTCTTACTTTGCTACATAAGACCTGTTGTGATTCAAAGGAAAGGGATAATTAGGTCAGTGGGGAAACCTAACATAACTTGTCAGATAAAAGAAAGTGCCTTGGTCTTTTATAATATATTTTCTAGATATATACTCAATGCACAGAGTTTGAATATTTACCCTGTAAATTCAAGGTCTACAGAGAAAATCTTCCATATAAATGTTGGCAAGATAATGTACAAATCCATAGTCTTATCCTGCTATTTGTTTGGCTGAAATATTTTTATTTCCATTATTATAACTGTACATTGTATCAAAATTATGAAATAAAAAGAGATGAGAATGATTACGCAGCATATGTTTTACTTCTTAATGATAAATATCCTTAAAAAACAGCTACAATTTTTTCTAATCTACTTAGTTGTGCGTAACTTGATAATTCTCAGTGATGTGATCAAGGTAGCATTTGAGACATATTCATGATAATTTAAATCCTCAATACCTTCTAATCCACTTAATAATAGTTATTCTAATTGCTAGTTACAAATTACATGATTCCTCATAGGAGAACATTATTTTATGCTTTAAATAAATATTTTAATTAAAAATGGCATATGATATTGAGAGAAATAAAGGGCATCATATATCTTCTGGGTGGACCAACATCTGGCAAACACGATGGGTAATATTACTTTAGCGCTCAACATCCCATGCAGGTTTAAACCTTCAGCATAAATTCTTTGGTGTTAAGAACACAGAAGAAAAAGTTAATGAGTTTATTGTATCTAACTGGACATTTTCCTTTCTCATCATTGTTTTCTCTAGTTGCTCATAATTAAACACTGGTGTTTATGACAATCCTTAAAACTACACGGTTAAAAGTCTCCAGAGCTGATCAAGCCATTTTCTCATGGGACACAATGCACCTCTGCACCTCCAGCTGGAAACTTTTATGCTAATGATGAATATACTAATTAAAAGGGTTCATAGCTTTGCTTTTTTTGTTTCTTTTCTTCATCCTTTTATTGACTTTGTGATGTCTCTTGATAAACACGGTTTAAATTTAAGAGCCTTTTTGTCAAGCAATAAAGTGCACATATTTAAAGTGTAAAATTAGATAATTTTTGACATATGCATACATGACAAACCATCAACAAAATCGCAATAATTATCATGTCCATTACCCTAAATTTTCTTTATGCCCTGTAATTTGTCTTTGTTGTTCTCTCCTCATGATATCCCTCAGCTGATCTGCTTTCTCTCCCTAGAGATTAGATTTCATTTTTTAGAAACATATTTAAAGTGAATTGCAGAATGTATGCTTTTTTATTTGTAGGGGTCTAGTTCTTTAATCAGTAGAATTATTTTAAAATTCATTTATTATGCAGCATGTGTAAAGAAGTACTCTTCTACTTCTGAGTAGTTTCCTATTACTTGACTATATCAGTTTGGTTATCCATTCACCTGCTGGCGGATAATCAGATTGTTTTCAGTTTTGGCTAACACAGACAGATCCGCCAGCGCTTCGTATAAGTGTCATTTTTTTAGTTTAACCACTCCATACATGGATAGTGGCATGTCACTGTGGTTTAATTTATAGATCTCTAATAACTAATGAATTATTTTAAGTATGTTAATATATCTTCTTTGGTAAAACATCTGCTCAACACTTTTGTCAGTTTTTTTTTTTCTTTTTTCTTTCAGTCTTTTTTTCTTTTTTGCGTTTTTTTTTGAGATGGAGTCTCATTCTGTCACCCAGGCTGGAGTACAGTGGTGTGATCTTGGTTCACTGCAACATCCACCTCCCAGGTTCAAGCGATTCTCCTGCCTTAGCCTCCTGAGTAGCTGGGATTACAAGTGTGCACCCCCATGCCAGACTACTTTTAATTTTTAGTAGAGACAGGGTTTCATCACGTTGTCCAGGCTGGTCTCCAGCTCCTGACCTTAAGTGATCTGCCTGCCTAGGCCTCCCAAAATGCTAGGATTACAGGCGTGAGCCACCACACCTGACTACTTTTGTTGATTTTTATATTTTTATTTCTTTTTAATTTACTTATGAAATTCTTTTATATATTATGGTGACTCAGTCAGTTATATGCTTAGCAAATACTTTCTCTCAGTCTATGACTTCTCTTTCATTGTTTTAACCGTGATTTCAGAAAGCAGACATTTTAAATTTTTAGGAGGTCAAATTAATCTATATATTATGATTCTGGTCTTAAATTAAAAAATTATTCTCTAGCTCAAAGTCACAAAAGGTTTCTCCTAAATTTCTCCTACATTTTTCTAAAACAATTATAGTTTTTGATTTTACATTTAAGTTAATTACCCATATTGTTAATTTTAATATGAAATGATTCATGGTTTGCAGTTTATTTTGATGCAACCACGAAATTTGTGAAAAATAATCAACTATGGATTTTCCCAAATGGAGTTTTTGGTATTAAGTTGATGACGTGTTTTTTCCCAAATGGAGTTTTTGGTATTAAGTTGATGACGTGTTTTTTCATTATTAATGTGTTAACAGGGTGAGTTGCATTGATAGATTTTTAAATGTTAAACCAACCTTGCATTATTTTTATACTTCATTGGGTCAGTTTGCTAAAATTTTATTTAGAATTTTTGCATCTGTTTTCGTAAGGGATGTTGCTCTGTAGTTTTTTTTTTTTTTTTTTTTTTACTGTATCACACACCCAATATAACTCACAGACATACACAACATATATATGTATATGTATACACACATACACATATATCTACATATAAATATATATAATCAGGGTCTCAACCATAGTTGTCATCACTAGGAATTTATATTTTTTTGTGTAGTCATAATTCAAGTAATATTTTGAAAGTTTCAATGCAAAAGTCTATATTCCAAGCCATTGGACATAACTGCCTCACATACAATATATCACACACACACACACACACACACACACACACATACACACTATATATATATATATATATATATATAATGCACACACAATACACACATGCATATGTATATGTATACTACGTATGTCTATATATGCACATGTATATGTATACATACACATACACAATATACATATACAATACACAATATATATGTACATACATATATTGTGTATTTTGTGTGAGATATGTTGTGTCTGTGTGTTATAGAGTGTCTGTGTGTGTGTGTGTGTGGTTTTTTTATGTCAGTGGGATCTTCTCCATGTAGAATGAGCTACAATACATTATTTCCTTGTCAATTTGTGATAAACAGTATTGGTTTTCTTTCATATAAATATTTACTAGAATTAACTAGCGAATCAATCTGGGCCTAGTTTTCTTGTGGGAAGATTTTAAACCAACTTCTATTTCCTGAATCCATATACGTCTATTCAGGTTTTCTATTTTTTCTTGAATGGCATTTGTATGTTTCAAGAAATGTCTCCATTTCTTTTAAGTTGTTGAATTTATTATATTAAAGTCATTCACAATATGATTTTATTATTTTAATTCACTGTATATAGAATTTGTAGTTATGTCAATTCTAAATCCTGATATTGATCATTTGCAGTGTCTTCTCCCTCTTTTCCTCATCAGTCTGACTAGAAAATTTTCAACTTACTGATCTCAGTAAATTAGCTTCTGCTTTCACTTATTTTCTCTATTTTTTCTGTTTGTATTTTATTTATATCTACTCTGATTTTTACGGTCTCCATTTTTTATCATTTTTGGGTTTAATTTGCTCTTCTTTGCTAGTTTATTAAGGGGAAATCTAAAACTATTATCTTGATACTTTGATTATTTTCTGATATAGTTCTAATGTAGTTTGGTGCTATATATTTCCTATATGTTATGTTAGCAGCATTTTGTGATTCTGAATATTTTTGTGTTTTCACTTTTATTCAGCTTAAAATGTTTTCCAATTTTCTTTTTTATTTCTTTTTAACAAATTATTTAAAGTGTTATTTAAACTGTTTGGTCCGATTTTTAAATATTCAGAGATTTTTAAAATGTATTTTCCTATGATTAGCAATTTATTGAACTCCATTGTCAGAGAACATATCTTACAGAGCTCAAATTCTTTAGGGTTTATTGACATTTGTTTTATGGCCCGTATTATTGCCTTTCTTAACCAATACTCTATGTGTATTCAGAAAGCACGTGCATTCTCTTCTAGGGTGGTATGTTGTATAAATGTCAACAAGTTTGTTTGATAATGTACCAAGTTCTTATTTGTTATTATCTATATAGTTAAGTTTAAATGCACCAACTATATTTTACTTGCTTCTTACTTGTCCAATCTGTTTTCCTTTTCTACTTTGTCCCCATGTTTTGCATTTAAATAAATTTAAATTAAATCTTTTAAATTTTATTTTTCTCTTGTTGGTTTATTATGTATCACTTTTTGTTATGTTATTTTAGAGCTTGGTTTAGAGACAATATAATATCACTTAAATGTATAATGTAATATGTTCAAGATTTTATATATATTACGTTTTATAAATCAAATTTAGATTATATAATATATAATTTTGTATATGCATATAATATATGTAACACTAACATCTTATATTTGATTAAGTGATTTATTTTACATATTGTGTCAGTACTATATAATACTGTAATTTCTCCCCTTCTTTGTAATGTGTTCAGACATTTCAATTTTACATATGATATATACTGCAAATATACTAATTTTCGTTTGAAAAGACAATGATCTTTTAAAGAGGTTTAAATAATAAAATATGCTTTGCTTCGTACTTCTTTTTAAGCATATAGTTAGGTTTTGCTAGTGAAAATTCTTGCAACTTTGGCATGATTAGAAAAAATATTTTTTCATCTACAATTTTTTAAGGAATTTTTCATCAATATAGCTTTCTTGATTGACATATTTTCCTTCAGTTTTTAAAAAATACTGTGCTGTTGACATCTTGCTTGCCTTGTTTTTGACTAGAGATTTTCAGTCACCCATTTTTTCCCATTTTTGATCTGACTGATTTTGAGATTTGTTTTCATTAACACTAGTTTAGATCAGTTTGATTATGATAATTCTTGTTGTAATTATTCATATGTCCTTTGGGCCCAGATTCTGCTGAGCTCCTTGGATATACAGATATACATATTTTTTTAAAATTTAAAAATTGTTAGCAAATTTTTCTTTAGAGAAAAATGGATTTTTGACCTTTGCTATTTCCAGAATCAGAAAATATCAAAAGCAATGACATTCCCTCACTTCTTCAATATTCAACTGTTTCATGTTCTGACACATTTTGAATCATGAGTTACATTCCTGAAAGACATTTAATCTTGATAGGATGAATAAAAGTGATTGCTCAGCCTTTAACAGGCACTTTTCCAAATATATTATTATCATTCTTAATTATTATTGATGCTGCTGAAATGGTATCACTATCAATTTCATTATGCATGTCAAAAAACTGGGTGTCATCATTGACATTTCCTGTCCTTCATCATCCGTATTCATTTATTACCAAGTTTAGTCAATTTATGTCATAAATGTTTTCTGAAATATTTTGACTCCTCTCAATTTTCACAACCACATTCTGCCATCATCTGCAGGCTAGAATACTGCAATAATTTGATATTTGTCCCCACCTTATCCACTCTTGTCTTCCAACCAACGCTGCTCAGACTGTGATTAAAGGTAACTTTTGAAACAAACAACTGATCATATAGCAACTTATTATAAACATATTTTTGACTTCTTATGCTTTTAGGAAAATATTAAAATCCTCAAGATCTATTTTAGCAATATGCCCATTTTAAAACTTATTTAATTACCTTTAGTATAAACACTCATGATATATTTATTTCTTATTGCTAATTGCAACTGTAATTTCACATTAACTCATATGGTTAGTTTCCTAATACATATCTCTCCCATCAGCTTATAAACAATCTGTTCATTTATCTTCTAATCCCTAACTTTGCACAGTGCTTAACACATTTTAACAATAAAGACATGATTGCTTGGTGCTGTGGCATGTGCCTGTAATCCCTGCTACTCAGCAGAATGAGCCAGGGGGATGGCTTGAGCTCAGGAGTTCCAGGCTGCAGTACTCTGTGATTGTGTCTATGAATAGTTACTTATTCCAGCATGGGCAACATGAGTCGCCACCTCTAAAGAAAGTGATGATTGAATTATACAACTTAGTTGTCACCTTTGTGCAATTGCAAATATTTATAACATAAAACTCTTATTGAATACTTCACAAGGCACAGTGATCAATATTTTACATAAAGCTTCTCTTTGTACTTAAATTCATTCAGTGAACTCTTATTTAAACTATACATAAAAGAGGAAAAATTCAGAAAAATTAAGAAATTCTCTGATTCAAACAGCTAGTAGAAAGCAGAGTGGAATTTAAATGAAAGTTTGTCTGACTCAAAAGATATTTAGTCTCTGTCACTATATTGTTCCTGTACACAGCATGAATAATCAAACAACCAGCTTTTGCAAACGAAACCACGTATTTCTTTCCATATACTTTTAGTACATTACTGGGCAAAATTCTTATATGCACATATTCTGCTATCATCGTGTATGTGATAATTCACCTCACTAAGAGATGTTTAGTATCATTTAATGTGACATTTCTGACAATTTTCCCAATGCACAACAAATTATGGTATAATGAGAAAATGATAAGAATGGGATACCTGGTTAACAATTCAAGGCTTGTGTCCAGTTATAAATGTAGCAGACCTCTAGCATTTTAAATATTGTCAGTAAAAAGCAACTTGAAGTTGTTCAGGGTCAATATGGTATAAGACAAAAAGAAACTACATCGCGAGGTTCTTCTAGATATGCCTCTTGTTGAATAAATGACCTTATATTAGTAGGGATGATATTGTCTCTCCTCATTCCTTCACATAGTTGGGTAAAACAAATAACCAGTTAAATAATCATTAGAAAAAAATGTTATTTTATGACTTATATTATAAATTTTATTGCAATACTCTAAGAAATATAAGTATCTAAATCACCAATGCAGAATAAGTTCATTAAAAAATCTCTAAGTGCTCACATCCTGTTTCAGTAGGAAAACTTCTATTAATTTTCATGAATTCCTTCTCTCAATTTCTCTGATAAACTCATGGATTTCTTAAATCTATCTACTATGCACTCTTCCTGCAGCATGACCTGAATCTAGGTGTACTCTTGATGCAGAGTTCTGCAAACAGGAAATCCTAATTTAAGACATTTTTTGCCTTCTATATTTGTCCTATGGGTTGTTAATGAACTCATATGTTGCTAACACAGCCTGCTAAAACTTTGGCAATTGAGTTGAGACTGCTTGCTCCTGCTCTCTCTAGAATAATCATCTTTACATCACTGGCTTTAATGCAGAGCTCAGAGTATTATCTGTGTACAAGAAGTTTGAGCTCCTTAACTGTCCTCTACTTCAGGGTTTTTCCAATACAGGAGATGCATTCAAAGAAAATAGCTAAATTGGAAAATTTCATTGTATTTATAAATATGTAATGTCTGGAAAAAGGGAGATCAATAAAAGGAAAACAATGTGTAAGTTTTGATTCCTTGATACAAAAGTATAATATAATCAAAGCTAGTTTGGAAAAAATGGCTTTTACTTACTATTAAAATGCCCTTCCCCCAATTTTTACTTAAAATGAAAATGTGGATTCTTCTGCTCAGGTCCCCCTATATACTGTGAGAGAAGGCTGAGCCTATTGTGCATACTTCAAGGCTAGTCTGCTGCAGGGGAGGCTACATAACTTACCATACTTCAGAAAAAAAGAAAGTACTTGGCCCATACAAAACTGGCAAAACAAGCTGTGGTGGATGTGCTTTGCCCCATGGAAGTAAAGAGATTAAAGACAGTGAAATGATACACCATGTGTAAGCTTCACTGCCATTTTACCTGTTGATAGGGTTCTTGCCTATTAGTGAAATGAGGCCCAGTAAGGCTTTTGCCACTAATATTCATAAACTCCCCCAATAGAAAGGATGAATAGCAGGTGGAAAGAGAGCTCCCCTCAAGTCTTGGGTATGATAAGAAACTCATTCCTGGGCCAGAATTGCAGTGTGAGGATACTGAAAAGGGTACAAATACTTCTCCCTGTACTATTACACAGCTGATTACTTGAGGATTAAAAGAAGAAGCTCTTTCCTCTAACTACATTCAATCAGAAGTACTTCATAAAACTCCCGGAAGTTTCCTGGGAGATGTAAAAATTTATAACACTAGGGAAATAATTCCCTGAGTTCACAAAGAGAACCATTCCTCTCTAGATCCCAGGAGTGTGAAGGTAGTTGGGCTGGATTTGGTTCTAAAGCCAGGTATATGCTGTTCCAGAATTACTTAATTTGACAATCTGGACTCTGTAGTAAATTGATAAAAATACAGTGTCTAGACTATCAGCCCCCTAAATGAGAGTATGTAGTAGTGCACATTTATTTTTAAATGGTCCATCAATCTATTATAATCTGTCTTGGGGCAGGTGTGTAGGCACAGTGTGAAGTGGTATGATCATTATCAGATTCTTATGCATTTGTCCTCAGGAGGAACCTCTATTCATACTAGAGTTGAATGATGAGATATATTGAAATGCTATTAGCAGCTAATGTAGTAAACACTTTGAATTTTGCTCAACATTATGCAAATATGTTGACATTATGCAAATATGCTGGCATACATTATCTCATCTAATCTTCACAACAAACTTAAGAAGATTTCAAATATAATTCCTCTTTCATGAATAGGGAGACTAAAGCCTGGAGAAAAAAAAACAATTTAACCAAGATAATGTAACTAACATGTGATGAACCCAGAACTAAAACTCTAGATCCAAAGGTAATAGCACTATTTAGCTTCATTAGAGAAAATGAGAGACATTGCTGTATTAACTAGTCACGAATGAAAACCAGTTTTACCTACCACCAGTTTCTAATTCTAAAGTCTTTGCTAAACTAAAAAAAGTACCCTAAAGTTATAATAAATAATTTAATACATATTAGCAACAGGAACTAATTGTAAGTACACATATATTATTTTGGGCACTAAGTGTTTGTAACTGACAAGAAACATGCTTTTTCTTTTTTAAAAAACTTTGGTTTTTGAGCAACAGAAGGATATTATACATGATTTTCTTGCTTTAGACCTGAAGTTACTTTCAAGGGTTTGACAACTAGAGCTCACAGCTTGAAATATGCTATCTCTAGCATTGGATATAAAGATTTTGAGGGAGATTTATTGCTCAAGAGAACTGTAATACATGGGCTATTGTAAAATAAGTAGAAATATTAAGAGTAGCAGTAACTCCTCTTATCAAAAAAGAACTTATGCAATGTTAGGATGTTATGGGTGTTATTTTTGTTTTAAATATTTTATTTGGAATTTGAGATATATCATAATTCCTAGTGCAAAATCAGAGTACTTTCCCCTACATGAAGTGTAGAAACAGAGGCAAGCTTAGGTATCACACTATAAAGCAACACGTGAAACTACCCTGCAAGAGTAAGGTTCAAGTGCTGGAAATCTACAGAAAGAACTGTCATAATGTGTCAAGTAGGGGAGAATGCCCATTCTGAATTAGAAAGCTGTTTGTCTATGTATGTGACACTCCCAAAACTCACAATATGTTTGTATCTATATTTATACTATGTAACTTTGATAAATGCTAACTTATACAAGGCTAGGGATTGGCATAGAATTAAAATGTTGAGAGATTTAATGATGATGTTTCACTTATGTATTTTATGAAATGCAAGGTACCACTGAAAGCATGATCTTCCTTAACGCAAACTCTAGAAGAAAAATTCTACATATTTGTGCCAAAGATGTGACTACTTTGATAATGCCTTTCTTAGGTATGAACATCTTTTTGTGAGTAGTGAACAAAGAGATATGGCTATGTGCCAGGGTTAGGGAGCCAAGTGAAGGTTGCAAGTTAATATTTAACAAAGCAAATATCAATGCCGAAGTAAGAGTTTCAAGAGAAAGCGGATCTTAGGCCTTAGTCTTTGTTTTTCTTTGCATACTTTTCAGTAGATGCTTAGCTTCTCAGACCTAGTGGCTTATTAAATACTATAAAGTAAGTTTTCTACTGGACTTCTGGGCCTGGATGGTGTTTTAAACTATTGTTGGAAGTCACACCAATTAGGGAATATTAGACATCTCAATCCCAGCTGGAGGAAAGACTAGAACTAGGATGAATGCAATTATTCTCATGATGAATTACAGATATTATTTCAAGAAATTGAACAGAAGACAAGACTGATGTGGCTTGGGACAGTGGGACTTATAAATGATCCTGTAGGGATCATGAATTAAAAGCTCTCAAAAATGATATTTCCACTAAAGAATGATCATTAAGGAAGTCTGAGATAAGAATTGGCACTGGCAGGTTAACAATTGGATTCTTAAAAATTTAAAATTGCCATTTTCCCCCATAAAATCTATGAGTGTATAACTTCTTTCTTGTCACTGTAAAGAATGTTATCCCAGAGGAAAAATACAAGAGCAGTCGTTCTTAAGTATGGCCAATTTTTTTTTTCCTCAGGGGAAATTAAGCAATGTCTAGAGACATTTTTGGTTGTCACAATTGGGGAGTAGGTGCTACTAGCATCCAGTGTGTAAGACCAGGGATGCTGTTAAGCATTGCACAGTGCAGAGCAGAGTTTCCAACAGCATTATTCAGCCACACCTGTGTGTTAATACTATCAAGGTTGAGAAACTGCACAAAGTCAAGTTCATAATATTAATATGAGTTACTACTGCTATGATCCAGTTTATTTTTAAGTATCTAGTGGCACACATGAAGTAAATAAATAGCTAACTTGGTAAACAAAACTACTATATTAAACATTTTGGAAATGTATTCTGCAAATTTATACATCTGTCTTTTTGTGTGTATACATTGAAATGAATGTTTGAATATTATTTTCTATGAAGCCCATTAAACTATAAGATCTTCAAGGTTTGTTGAGCTATGTCTTGCTTATATTTCCAAGTCCTAACAAAAGTCCTTTTTTTTTTTTGGTCTAAGAAAAGTATGTGCAAAATAGCAAAGAAATAAGTGGACACGGTTTGTGTTTTCTTTATGTTGTGTTCTGATGAAAACAAACTGATGGGAAAACAATAAAATAAGCAATGTAGCATGACAGCTGATATGCTTGAGACTTCCTTTGTTTAATTTTCTATTCTCTACTTTACCAGCAGTGTGATATTGGCCATGTTGAGTCATGCCTCAATGCACTGATTTGATTACATATTAGATGACAATAATAATACTGTACAAGGTTGTTACAAGAATTACATGAGTATATATATATAATATTAAGAAATACATAGATATACACACATATATATATGTATGTGTGTGTGTGTGTGTGTGTGTGTATATATATATATATATATATATATAAAGAAAAACTTCTGGGCACAGAAGTTTATGTCTGTAATCCCAGAAGTTTGGGAAACCTAGGCAGGCAGATCTCTTGAGTTCAGGAGTTCGAGACCAGCATAGGCAACATGATGAAACCTCTTCTTTACCAAAAAATACAAAATTTAGCTCAGTGTGTTAATGTGCACCTGTGGTCCCAGCTACTCAAAAGGCTGAGGTTAGACAGTTGTTTGAGTCCAGGAGGTTAAGACTGCTGTGAGCTGTGACCAGGCCACTGCACTCTAGCTTGTGCAACAGAAAGAGACTCTGTGTCAAAAACAAAACAATACAAAGAAAAAACTTTATAACAATGCCTGGGCATACAGTAAATTTTATTTACTGCCATATGTATCCTTTCTTCTTCCCAAAATCTTTGATAGGTGATAAAATTTGGCAGAGCCTAGAACATTTATTTGACCTCAGTGTTTCTCCTAATATCTTTATGAGAAAGAACAGACATGGTACCTACCATTTTTGTCTTTATAGAGTGCAAGAATAGGGTCTATAGACAATGAGAAATTATGCTTTTTTTCTAGACTCAAGGAAAATAATGAGGATCTCAAGATTTCCTAAAGGCTCTGCAGGAAGCCAGTAAATTCCATCAGAGAAGGACTATGTGTATTGGTTGGCTGAGTGTTATCTTGTGAGGGTCTATAAGATCTTGCTGTCTTCACTGAACTTCTAAGTAAACTGCTCTTGATAGCTGATTGTCTATAGTCTCACTGCTTGGAGGAAGACTATTGACATGTACAAGAAAAGCTTGGGATAGGAAATTCCTGTAGTGCATCAGAAATACAGTAAATCTCCACCAGCTTTTTATCTACCTTCTTCCTAAAGATGGACCTACCACCTTATTTGTCATTCACGTTGCCACTGAGAAAGGAATCCTAACAGAAAGCATCAGGACTTACTGAAATCAAAGTATAATTAAGAAGAGAAAATAATTAAGGAAACATGCTAACAAGGAATGTACATATATGCTCAAGGTGGATATTCAAAACAAAAGGCTATCTTTAAAGTATACTGAATGAAAGAGATAGAATTTCATTAGGAAAAAATCAACAGCAACAACAACAACGAAAATTAGTGAGAAAGCTCACACGTATTGAAAAAATGTTTTCTGAATCAAAAAATTCCGGTAATTTTAAAATTTTAAAGTTAATAGATCAACTGAAAAATAATAGTTACTATTCAGAAAAAAAATATTGAGAAAGATCAAGTCAAAAGGTAAATGGTGTTTTTTCTTTCTGCTTGCAGTATATATGGAAATTGAATCAATAAGAAAAATATAATACATATAGAGGACAGAAGAAAATTACATACGCAAATTAGGAGAATAATATAACAGAAAACATTTGCAGAGATCATAATTGAACATAAAAGAAATTCCTTAAGCTAAAATAAATTTAAATTAAGGAAACTCAATAATTTAAGAAAAATTTTTAAAGAGTTACTTTTAGACTTAACAGTGATATTTTTGAATTTCCAGGATAACCAGATATCTTAGCAACCTTTGTAGCAGAAAACTTTACTGACAAATATTTTATCTGCTATACTAGATACTAATGACAATGAAAGGACACCTGCAAACTATTGAGAGAAATTCCAGAAATCTCTGTCCAGCCAATATATCTTTTCTTTGTCAACATAAACATGCTTCATAGTTAGACATTCAAGCAACAATTCGGAGAATATTTACTCACGTGCACTCTTACCCAACTATCAATTGCTTCGGTATGGATATTTTAAGATATGCAAGCTACAATAAGCAAAGAGTGGTTAGCAAGAGGCCTTACACTATTTATAACTAACTTCAGATAAATGGTAATATTGTAACTGTAGTTAAAATATAAGTAATTAAATAATTATTACTGAGGTAGAAGATAAAATTTATGAAAACATATATAATAACCCAAAACTAAGAGGATAAAGGCACAGCTAATCAGGAGAGTAAAATGATTCTAAGAGAAGATTTTACACTAGAGTAGAATGAAAGAGAAAGTAAGTTACTCAAAGATAGTTTTTTTTTTTCTTTTGGAGACAGGGTTTTGCTCTGTTCCCCAGGCTGGTGTACCCGTGGCATGATCATGGCTTACTGCAACCTCAAACTCCTGGGCCCAAGGAATCTTTCTGCCTCAGTCTCTCAACCTTTGGGGAAGTCAGGACATTTCATCTCATTCTGATGGAAAAGCTACTGGTGAATAGATCATCTAGATAACAGTTTAGTTTGAAATCATAAAGAAATACTATTTTAATTGGACAAAAGTAAAACGGAGAACAGAATTTTGAAACTAGGAAAAGTAAAGTATGAATGAACAGAATTGTAACAAAGTAACAGATGTAAATGAGCAGAACAAATTAAATGCCAGTTATTTATTTTATTTTATTTTTGGCAGAGTCCTGCTCTGTCGCCAAGGCAGGAGTGCGGTGGCGCGATCTGGGCTCACTGCAGCCTCTGCCGCCCCGGTTCAAGCAATTCTCCTGCTTCACCCTCCTGAGTAGCTGGGACTACAGGTGCGCCACCATGCCCGGCTAATTTTTGTATTTTTAGTAAAGACGGGGTTTCACCGTGTTGACCGGGATTGTCTTGATCTCTCGACTTTGTGATCCACCCGCCTCAGTCTCCCAAGGTGCTGAAATTACAGGCGTGAGTCACCACGCCAGGCGCTAGTTCTTATGCTGAACGCGGATTCATTGAACCTCTTATTAAAATACAAACATTGTCAGATTCCGTGTATTGGTTAAAATCTCCTTGTGGCCTGTAAGCAAACTTTGAAAGAACCACTGCAAGGTAGAGCCAGATGGAATGTGAAAACGCCTTTCCACAGGAGTTCCTAAGTTTGTGTAAGCCTCATAAAGAGACCGATCATATCGGCCACCAGACTGTTCTCTAAATTTTTTAAGTCCTAAAGGCTTAATATGACCTAGCTATTGGAACTTGAACACATTGTAATTTATCAGCTTGACTTTAGTCTTCAATGACCTTTTTTGAAATGTGAGGAAGAAGATAATTCACTTAGAAATCTATGAGATTAAATAAACCCTCAGCATGTGTTTTAACACCCTTAGGGATGACAGTATCTTACTCTACTTTGTCTTTGCCTGTCGAACTTTCCCCTTCATTGGCACTCAGGATAGTGAAGGATGGGTTGCTCATGTCTGGCCTGTACGTTACAAGAAGGATTCTTTATAGAAGAAAAAGAAACGAATTCAGTCCCAACACTAGAATTATAAAATCAGCCCACAATAAGGTTAGTATATTGAAAAAAGGCAATCAGGTAAATATTGTTCACAATAAGCAAACTAAAATAAATAAATAAATAAACCCCTAAAAAGAGAAAATTCAGAGTCAAACAAATATAGGCCAAGCAAATGCAAATAAAGAAATTATACTTACTATAAATATTAGGCAAACTGAAGTTGAGGGCCCAAAAGCATTATATAGGAGAAACAGTGCCACATGTAATTACAAAATTTAAAATCAATGAACACACTAAACATTCATGAACCAAAGATGAGAAGTAAAATATATGAAAGAAAATCACTTAAAAATACAAAAGCAATTCATAAAACAAGTTTAGTGGGTGATTTAATATGCTCTTTTCAGACAGTAACAAGAAAAATAAATATAGAGAAAACAAAATATGTAGCCATAACAGAGGACCTAAGCATATAAAATCAAAAAGCTTAAAAGTCTCTATGTTTATAAATATTACATATATATAATTTTGTTCTCTATAGAGGATGCACACTTTTTAAATTATACATATCTCACTTACAAAAATCTATCCTATAATGTATAAATTATAAAGATACATTTATTTAGTTCCAAAAAGGAATATATTTTATAGGATATAATTAAATGAAACCTATAAATTAAGAGTAGAAATGTGGTCTAAAAATTTTGGATTTAAAAATTAAGAATCATTCTCTATAATAACCATAGAATACTACAAGATAACTGAAATAAAAACCAATTGAAAATAAATCAGAAAATAATAAAAAAAAGCAAAGCAATTCAGCAAACTTACAAATCAAGAATGAATTTAGATAAACAGTTGTCACTGTAAACTTAATCATTAAATGAGTCAAATTATAAGTATGTAAATTAAAAATTTAAATTCAGAAAATGAACAAAAGATCACAAAGTTCATCAAAGTCATTGAGAAATTAAGCTATTACAAAGGAAATATTAAAAAATAGAAAGGAATAATAAAATCAAATTATTTTTTAAAAGACCAACAAATCTTTGCCTCCTTGATTGATGCCAAAAAAGAAAGGCAAAATTTACGATGGGTTTTGTTATCGTTTAAGCATTAAGTTATTATCTACAGTCACTTTTTTTTTCTTTTTTTTTTTAGTAATAAAATTTTGATTTTGTTTACTGTGCTTCAAGTAATCATGGTCTTCAAGAGAGCTATAGATGGTGAATCTTGATGTACAGTCTAAAGAAATAGAAATAAACTCAATCATATTGCAAAGACCTTGGTTTAGTTACAGACGTGGCAAAATTCTTGAAAATAAGAAGGGAGGAAAAGGCAACTACATGAAATCTGAAAAAAAGAAATTCCTTCAAAATGGGAAAATAGGAATATTTTATGTTCTGCCTAAAGACGCCATAATATATCCAAAAACCCTGCAAAAATTTCAGACACTTTTAAGTAATGAGAAGAGTCAGTCTGAGATTGTGTCTCAAATTGTGGTGTATACTGCAGCCTCAACAACACCTGGAAACATCGTGTCCTTTGTAGAGACATGGATGAATCTAGTCACCACCATTCTTAGCAAACTGACACAGAACAGAAAAGCAGACACCGCATGTTTTCACTGACAGGTGCATAATGAACAAGGGGAGCACTTGGGCACAGGGAAGGGAACAACACTCACTGGGCTAGGTGGAGGGTGGAGGGAAAGAGAGGGGAGGGACAGCAGGTGGAGGGGAGTGGGAGGATGGGGAGGGATAAAAAACGGGAGAAATGCCTGATTAGGGGTGGATGGAGACAGCAAACCCCCATGGCATGTATGTACCTATGCAACAATCCTGCCGGATTCAGGATGTGCACATGTACCCCAGAGCCCAAAGTACAATAAAAAATATATATATACAAAATCTCCAGCCCTGAGCTACTAAGCAGAAACTCTCTTGTAGCAAGTCTCCCTGATTCTGGTGCAGGCTAAAGTTTGAGAATCATTGCTTTAAGAGGAAAAGTACTATGCTAAGAATGGTTGAGGGGAAGTGTTTGAGAGAACTGGCTATCAATCAGTGACGTTGTTGAGCTGCTGATTTAACCTGTCTTATCTCCAGATTTATCTTTAATTTTTTTTGACTTGTCCAGTGCATCTTAGCTTATAACCAAGAAATACAAGAAAAGAAAAACCTAGCAATGAAAAAATTAAAATGATAAGAAAAGATTACATGTAATGAAATGGCTATACATTAGAAAAATCTAGAGTAAATTGATTGTTTTCTAAGAAAACATAATCTAACAAATTTATATAAGAGGATTTAAAACAATATCAATAAAGTGATCACAAAGGCAATAAAAACTCCACCATTCAAAGGAAGACACTGAACATTAACGGTTTAACAGTGGATTCCATTAGGTAAATAAGGGTAATTTCTTTATATTTCAATTATAATAATAGTTAGAATTTAGCATAGAGTTAATGTTCTAACAAATAAAGATAATACAAATTTATAGTCACATAAATACAAATAAAACATGCAAAATAAAATATTAATATAGTGAATCTGGCAATTAATAAAAACAGTGTAATATAATTATTTTTTATTCCAAGAAATTCAATGCAAGAACTAAAATTTTTTAAAAATGAATTTAACAATAGATTCTAAAAAACGAATTGATAAATTGCATCAATAGTCCATGGTAATATTCTAAGTAAAATAGAAATAGGGGAAAACTAAACAGGGTACAGTTATTTTTCCAAGCACAATAGAAAACATCAGTCAACATGTTGAAGTACTTAAACATTTTCTCCACTAAACTCAGGAGGAAAAGAGGAATTATTTTTTCTTGCTATTCTTCCTAATGAGGGAAAGTTTCTCCACATTTTGGAAAGCATTGTCAAAGTATTTTATTTTATTTTTGGGGGGGAAGATAATTGGATTTCTAACTTCATAGAAACTAAGAGTCCCTGGTTAAAAATACTTAAATACGTGAAAGATTTTCATGGTTTGATTTAAGACATACACAAAAAATATTTTTCTCCGAGTCAAGCAAAAGCTACATACAAATCAAAATAAAAACATACACAGACACATATTTTCAAAATTGTGGCCAAAGAAGTAAGAACCTGAGAAAAAATGTAATGAGAAATATATCCTTAAAATAGTAAGAAAACAACCAATTTTTAAGGATATTAAAACTATAAGAAGAAAGAAAGTTATGTTATTAATGGGAAGTTTAAATTTCAAAAAGAAATAATTACCCTCAAATAATGTATAACTACAATGAAAATCCAATAACTGTCCCCAAGGATAGTTTTCTAGATTCTAATACTGATTAGTCAAGTCCAAAATTTCTATGAATCAAAACATATGAAAGAAAAATAATTATAAAGAACCGAGTTTATCAGTTATTGATTTCTTTTTCTATAAAACCACTGTAATTATAACATACTATTGTCTTAGGAATAGTGAATTAGATTAATAAACAGAATATCTAGTCCAATTAAAGTTAACACAAAAATAAGTTCACATTTCAATTCAGTGAGGAAAGAGAAATATTATTAATAATCTTACTTTTTTGGAGGGGGCAGGGGACAGAGCCTTGCTCTGTTGCCCAGGCTGGAGCACAGTGGTTCACTCTCAGCTCACTGCCACCTTGGCCTCCCAGGTTCATGCAATTCTTCCACCTCAGCCTTTGGAGTAGCTGGGATTACAGGCGCTGGCCACCAAGCCCAGCTAACTTTTATATTTTTCATAGAGACAGGTTTTCCCATGTTGGCTGGTCTCAAACTTCTGACCGCAGGTGATCCACCTGCCTCAGCCTCCCAAAGTTCTGAGATTACCGATTACGAGCATAAACCCCCATGCCCAGGCTTAATGATCTTATCTTAATTGATCATCCATTTGAAAGTAAAAATATATTTTCTGAGTTTTTATTTCACTGCTGTGGAACACATCAGAAATTTAAAGACAAATGAAATCACACAGAAATAAGTAAAATATTAAGAAAATAACTTAAAAACACAAGATGTAGACCATCCTCTCTAGCCAGAAAGAAAACCCATGACCAATAAAGTTATGCATATTTTCCAAGATGAAAATATTTAAAAATGGTAAAATGTACAATAAGCAAAGTCAAAGAAAAAATGAAACATTGTTAAAAATATTTGCAGACTATATGAAAAAAAAAACATTAACAATTCTGACTTGTGAAATAGCTTAAGAAATAAATAAAAGAAATACATTCTGGAGAAAAGCATAAAAGGAGTATCAACAGGAAGGTCATTATGAATATTAATAATATCTTTAGAATCAATAAATAAAATGCAAATCTAAATAACATATGAGGTTGGCAAAAGGAATGTCTTCTATGGATGATGAGAATATGGTACTCTCATATATTGCTAAATATTTCTGAATTGCTATGACATATTTTTGAAGACTCTTAATATTTATCAACCTTAAAAATGTGCATAACCTTACATTTTATTATGCAAAAATTTGAAATTTTAGCCTATACAAATAAAATTACTCATGAAAATACATATATTTATATATGTGCATAGAAATGTATTGTAAGCACAGTTTCTATTTGCATAAATAGAAAATATTTACTTCTTTATACAGTAAATAATTATCTTGGTGTTATTATGCTATAGAATTATTTCAGTTTTATTGCATAATATTTCTAATTCTCAGGTAATTTATGCAACTTACAATTTCTTCATAGTATTATTACTTAAGTGCTACCAATTCACCAACAGCACGGAAATGATTACTGTGTTGATCATTAGATCTCCTCTGATTAATAAAATTAGAGCATATCTTTCTTTTCAGAAGTAAAAATGGAATATTCCCATATTCCATTCAATCTTCTTCTAGAGACAGAATACAACTATTTCTAAATTTGAAATTCCTCCCATAATGTTAATACACAGTTGTTTCTTAAGTGAATTACTGATTAACATGGATATATCCCAATAACCAATTTATATTGAAAATATGTTATTAGCACACTCGAAATATATGTATGCATATTTATATAGATTAATGAAATTATATATTGGAGACAATGTAAAAATTTCTGAACTTCAGATTTAGGCCATATATTTTTATAAGTATATTATCATGGATTTTCTATATAAATTAGGTTAATTATATTCTATGAAAGTTTCATCCAGATTGTCACACAACTGATTGCCACACAACTGACAAAGTCAAGTACATGTATTTTATTTTCCTTTATTCTGTTTTAGAATTCTGAAAAAAAAATCTCTCTCTGAATACAAGTGACTCATATAATCATAGCTGTGTCCTATCTGATTAGGTTAATAGACTGTCTGAAATTGCTTATATAGGAAAGCTATTGAGATAATCTCAATGTGCTTAAACTGCTAATGTATCCTTTTCATCTCTGCATTTCCAATTTAAACTATGTTCCCATAAATCTCTTAAAAACAACACAGACAGATTAAACAAAATACAAATGGAGCTGTTTTATGGTCTCCACATTTTGCTGCTGGAAAAGACATTAGTATGTATCCTTTTTGAAACTATCACTTTATAAAATAAAATAATGAACTACAATATCAAGCACACAATCCTTTTTAAGCTAATAGATACTCCTTTAAATTCTGCTAAGACTAATTAAACAAAACTTATGTATCAAGTTATATAGATAACAGGAAAGCTAAGACTCTAAATTGTATATTTTTATTCTAAATCCAACTTGTGCTCTGCAAAAGTGCATGATCACAATAATTGCCTCTTGAATTTGTTAAAATAAATATTCTCAAACTCCTTCACTAAAGACTTTGACTCATTCTGAAGATCAATACACTTGGTTACTATTATTATCAAGGAAATTTGGGAATTGCTAACAATAGGATTTCTTTCAATATAATGAAATGTTATCAAACCTTAAATTTTGACCTAAAGGTTACACAAATCAATTACATCTATTCCATAGTATTTTGCTCCTCCCCTCATACTTTTTTTGTGACCAACTGTATTAGTCTGTTCTATACTGTTATGAAGAAATACTGGGTAATTTATAAAGAAAAGAGTTTTAATTTACTCACAGTACTGCATAGCTTGGGAGACCTCAGGAAACTTACAACCATGGAGGAAGGTACCTCTTCACAGGGTGGCAGGAGAGAGAATGAGTGGCAGCAGGGAAAATGCCAGAGGCTTAAAAAATCATTAGATCTCATGAGACTCACTCATTATCACAAGAACTGCATGAGGAAATCTGCCCCCTCATGATTCTATTACCTCCACCTGGTCCTGTCCTTGACAAGAAGGCGATTATGTGGATTGCAATTCAAGGTGATATTTGGGTGGTGACACAGAGCCAAATGCCTCTCCCAAATCTCATGTTCTCACATTTCAAGACAAAATCATGCCCTTCCAACAGTCTCCCAAAGTCTTAACTCATTCCAATAATAACTTAAAAGTCCAAGTCCAAAGTCTTTTATAAGTCCAAGTTTCAGATGAAACAAGGCAAGTCTCTTCCACCTATGACCCTGTAAAATCTAAAGCAAGTTAGTTACGTCCTAGATACAATGGGGATACAGTCATTGGGTAAATATACCCATTCCAAATGGGAGAAATTGGTCAAAGCAAAGGGCCTACACTTCCCATGCAAGTCCAAAATGCAATAGGACAGTCATAACATCTTAAAGCTCCCAGATGATCTCCTTTGATTCCATGTCTCACATGCAGGTCACGCTGATGCAAGAGGTGGGATCCCACAACCTTAGGCAGCTCTGACCTGGTGGCATTACAGGGCACAGCACTGCTCCTTGCTGCTCGGGTTGGTGCTGAGTGTCTGTAGCTTTTCCAAGCACACGGTGCAAGCTGTCAGTGAATCTATCATTCTTGGGTCTGGAGGATGGGGGCCGTCTTCTCATAGTTTCACTAAACAGTACCCCAGTAGGGACTCTGGGTGAAGTCTCTGACCCCACATTTTCCTTCTGCACTGTCCAAGCAGAGGTTCTCCATGAGGACTCCACACCTGCAGCAAAGTTCTGCCTGGCCATCCATACAACCTCTGAAATCTAGGCAGAGGTTCCCAAACCCCAATTCTTGACTTCTATGTACCAGCAGGCCCAACATTACATGCAAACTGCCAAGCCTTAGGGCTTGCACCCTCTGAAGCAACAACCTGAACTGTACATTGGCCCCTTTTAGCCACTGCTGGAGCTGAAGCAACTGGGACACAGGTCACCAAGTCTCCAGATGGCACAAAGCAGCAAAGCCCTGGGCCCAACCCAGGAAACCAATTTACTCTCCTAGGTCTCCAGGCCTGTGATGGGAGGAACTGCCCTGGAAGTCTCTGACATGCCCTGGAAATATTTTCCCCATTATCTTGGTGATTAATTTTCAGTTCCTTGTTATTTATATTCTTCAGCAGGCTTGAATTTCTCCCCAGAAAAATGTGTTTTTCTTTTCTATTATATTGGCAAACTGCAAATTTTCCAAACTTTTATGCTCTGCTTCCTCTTGAACACTTTGCACCTTAGAAATTCCTCCTGCCAGATACCATAAATCATCTCTCTCAGATTCAAAGTTCCTCAGATCTCTAGGGCAAGGGCAAAATGTCACCAGTCTCTTTGCTAAAACATAGCAAGAGCCATCTTTATTTTACTCCACCTTTATTTCAGTTTCTCATCTCCATTTGAGACCACCTCAGCCTGGACTTTGTTGTCCATATCACCATCAGCATTTTGGCCAAAGCCATTCAACACGTCTCTAGGAAGTTACAAACTTCCCCACATTTTCCTATCTTCTTCCGAGCCCTCCAAACTGTTCCAACCTCCACCTGTTATCAAGTTCCAAAGTTGCTTCCACATTTTCAGGTATTCCTATATTAGTGCCCCACTCCCTCAGTACCAATTTACTATATTATCTTATTCTTACATTGCTATAAGAAAATACTTGAGACTGGGTAATTTATAAAGGAAAAAGCTTTAATTGATTCACAATTCTGCATAGCTAGGGAGCCCTTAGGAAACTTATAATCATGGAGGAAGGCATCTCTTCACAGGGCAACAGGAGAGAGAATGAGTGCAAGGAGGGGAAATGCCAAAAGCTTATAAAACCATCAGATCTTGTGAGACTCACTTACAATCACTAGAACATAATGGGGAAAATTGCCCCATGATTCAATTACCTCCACCTGGTCCCACCCTTAACATGTGGAGATTGCGTTGATCACAATTTAAGGTGAGATTTGGGTGGAGACACAGAGCCAAACCGTACTACCAACATTAAACTCCTGGTTACCTGCGGTTAAAAAAACTTTTTTTAAAATGAGTCAGGACACTTTGAGCCATAGGATCTCCTTCCATTATGATTTTTAAAGTTGTAATTAAATAAAACCCCCACCTCTAGTGTCTAATAGTTTGGATGTACTAATTTTAACTAATATGCACTTGTAAGTATTAATATTTTATTTCACGTATAGAAATGTTTATTGACCCGCAGATGTAACAAAACTTTATGTCTATTAAAGCTATCAAACCTTGTAAGCAATACTTTAAAAAATCCAATAGGTATACATTCAATAAAATTGTATATTATTTATCTTTGTTTATTAAAGAATACTTTTCTGACTCTCACTAGCATATTAAGAGTACCCTGTGGTGTTATTGATGTTTTTCTTTATTATTATTATTATTTTAGTATGATACCAATGTAGTGTAGGTAAATTGTGCAGTCAGAATTGAATTCAAGTTTTGCAAGTGGTAAGGTGCCTGAAATGAACAATTAGAACAGATAACAATGAAATACAACCAAAATAACCAAATGCCTATTGACTTTGGATGTATAAGGAATATTTACTGAGCATTTATATGAATTGGATCTTCTGCTGGGTGCTTGGAGACAAACAGAGTATGTAATAATTATATGATGATTGCAATTTAGTGATAAATACATATCAGCCTTATAAACACATGAAGTCAATCTTATTTTTTACTCATTGTTTATGAGACTTTTTGTTGAATAAAATTTACAAAATAAAATTTAAAAAAATCTCTGTAGGTTTCAAATGTTTTATCTTTATCTAAGGTAAAAAGACATTTGTTTTGAAGATTTAACATGAAAATTAACAAAATTTCCAAGCTCAAGGCACACAGCTGTAGCTCAATCTACAACTGCCTACAGACACATTTTCACAGACATTCTCAAACTCAACATCCTTCAAACTATTGTGCCTCTTATAAAACTTTCCTTGATAAAGTATTGCTATAGTATTTATTACTAATAATCACAGAGATTATTTTAAATTATTGCAAATAATAACTTAGACCACACTAAATTGGGAAGGCTAATTTGGTAGAGTTTTTAAAAGTTTCAAAAAAAGATACCAAGTTTAGCTATGACAATGGATTATTACTTGTTAACAAGTAGAGTGAGAACTATGATTCTGGTGGGATGAGAACACAGTGGGCTAGAAGCTCTCTCAATTATGCTCTCTGCTTCTTGTGTCTTAGTCCTTATTGTGTTTACAGAACTTATAGCAGTGCTTAACAAATACTTTTGAGTGTGTATGTGTGTGTGTTTGAGAGAGAGAGAGAGAGAGAGAGAGAGAGAGAGAGAGAGAGAGAATTGGGAGAGGTAAAGACATTTGCTTAGCATAGCACTATCCCTTGATGACTAGTCAACAAATGAATGCTACATTTTTCCTCTTTCTCTCCTCTTTCTCTTATTCTCTTTTTGCTTTTTTCATTTCCTTAGTTTATTTCCCCACTTTAGTGTGCAGTCGCCCACTTTAACTTCTCAGTAATTTTCCTGCCCTGCTATAAGGCACTTATGCAATTTTCAAGTGAGTGCCCTACAAGCATCATATTAGAGTGCGAATTACAACATCTTGTTTAGCCTCCCAGAGGACCATATTGCTAAATGCCCAAGAATCTGTTTTGAACAAAGCATAGCAATTAGAGATAATTGAAAGGTATATATTGTAAAGTTATTTACTCATCTCCATCTTTGCTTGTAATAATAGCCAAACACATCATTGCATGTTGTTCAAACAAGTATTTGATATTGTTGTCAACACAGAGAGATTTGCCTTCAAATCAATATATGATGTCAACTCATATTTACTATTTATTGCATTGGAATTTAATATTTCATAAGCTAGCAAGTACTTGGTTCCTTGAACTGTGTAATATAAAGTAGAAAATTAAGAAACATTTATTTACAACTGCATGGGATCAATAGTGGCAATATTTCTACTCTCTTCAAACAAAAATATATATTATATTATTGAAATTGAAATGAATCTGTTTTTCCCACTATTATATAAATATTTCACTTGTTTCTTGCTAAATTAAAGGTCTGAAGGGAATATAGATTCCTAAATGTGAAGAGAATGCAAATTTTGGATCATCAATAAGAGGAGCTCTATTTTGAATATGAGTTGAAGGCTAGTTGAGCTTATAGAACTAGAATTCAACAATTCTTCAGGTTTCGAGTGTCAGTTTAAACTCAGAGCTCCAAATTCCCATGGTTGAGTGTACTGGTATATCCTCTACTACAAATAAAGAATAGATAATTCAAAATTGTATATATCAATTGTTAAAAGGTAAATTGAGGCACAATAAAATTGTAGAGTTTATTTGGAAAAACAGTAATTCATGAGTCAGGAAGCACTAAACCAAAGGTGGTTTTAGGCTCTGCTGAGGAAACATAAAGGGAAGGGTTTCACAGAATCAACATGGCAGCAAGGCAAACTTGATTGGTTACAATTATGTAGTTTTCTTATTTGCGTTTTTCTACCGGGAAGTTCCTAGTTATATACATTAGATTGAAGCTTCTGATAAGTTGAAGTTTTGTTTTCTTTAATATAGCAATTTTAAAAAAATAATCCGTTAATGTTTTGCTTATGTTTGCACAGCAAGTAAGGTCAGGGTTGCTTCCATGGTTTAACTGACTTTTGTCTACTGAAAAAATTCTCAAGCCTGGTTTCTATTTTACTTTAACTCTATATATCTATATTCTCTCTAGTTATAAAAATATAGAGACTGAGAAAAAACAACTTTTATAGATATATATATTTATAAAATATAAATATATATTATAAAACAATTTTATATTATAAAAATATAATATATTTATAAATATATATTATAAATATATATATTATACAATATATATAATAAAAATATAAAAAATGTTTATATGTATATATAAAAAATGTTTATATATATAAGCTAATATATAATATATATTATATATATAATATATAATATATGTATATATATTAGCTTATATATAAGCTTATATAAAAGCTTATATATATATAAGCTTATATAAAAGATTCCCACAGTGGGAAATAAGCTAGTATATATATATATTTTATATACATATTAATATATAACCTATATATATAATATATATAGTTCCACATATATAATATATATATATACACACATATATATGTATGTATATTATATATATATATTCCCACAGTGAGTAATAAGCTAATATATATAATGTATTATATATATTAGGGAATCTTTTGACCTCTTTTAAACTGAGCAAACTGTTTTGACCTCTTTTAAACTGTGTGAATCTTTTGACCTCTTTTAAACTGAGCAAACTATTAAATCTCCCTTCGTTATGATTAAGGTTTAGGAAGATTTCTTTGCAATTGGAGGCAGTCTATGGACAGTCTAGGAAGACTCCTGCATACCCTCCCAGTTAAGATACACAGTACAAAATGATTTGTGTCAGTGTTTTTGACTTTCTTTCTAGTGGATTTTCATTCTGTCAATTTAGCTAAGTAGCAGCTATGTTTCACAGATTTTCTTCACTGCATGGTGTCTAGTCAAGTTGGCTATAAGAAAGATTTGTGTGAGAAGAAAAGCACCATTTTTAATGCTCTAAAGTTTGGTGTAGGGCCAAGTGCTGCTACAGTTTCTGAACATCTTCACTCCTCTGTTGGCTTGACTTGTTAATGGGCATCTTTCAGATCCCCTGCTCTTTCCTCTCACTAGACCTTCTTCACGTTCTCTGAGCCCTGGGCCAGAGTGTGCAGTTTCATACTGAAGAATACTAGGCTGTCTTGTAGGTCATCTTCATCAAAAACGTTTGAAGTGGTGAGAGACAGATGTGGCTTCCAGTTAGTTCTTTTTCCTTGTGCACTACACACATATTTTTCTTTTCTTCCTTCTAGGCCAAATTTCAGGTTGGAAAATGACATACAGAGGCCACAGTGAGGACAGAATGCTTAACCTGCTCCCAGAACTGCTTAAGGTCTAATTCTTGTAATAAATCCCCCTTTTCTGTATCACTGAAGGCTCCCTCTTTCAAACCCTAAGACAAAAGCTTTTATATTAGGATGTTTAGCTACTACTCAAATGCATGCACTTATTTATCTCACATCTATATTTAAAAATGGAATATTTAATTATCTATTTTTTTATGTACAGCTAGATGCCTAAATAAAGTAAATAACAAGGCAGATACTGACAGGATCTCTCTGTCTACTGCTCTCCTCCCCCTTGTTCCTCACCCTCTTTCTGTGCTGAGGGGTATTTTTTAATATCCATATGAGGACTATCTTCTCTTTTTTTTTTTTTGTTTTAGAATAAAAAGAATGAAAGAGAGAAAGGAAGAGGAAGAGATTTTAGAAAAAGAGAGAAAAGGAGAAAGAAAGAAACAGCAAAAGAAAGAAAAAATGAAAGAGAAAGAGGAAGAGATTTTAGAAAA
>CAUYQU010019324.1:0-17247 GCA_963574635.1 Cheracebus regulus | reverse complement strand
CAGTCTCCGGCCCACTTCCTGTCGAAGACATTTCCTTAACCACTTAGGGCCTTAAGCTCGCCGCGCCCCCCCCCCCTCACTTTTTTTTTTTTTCCAGTGTTCACTCTTTCGGTTTCTCTTGGGTTTTCACAGTTGGGTTTTTCACTCTTTTTCTCAGGCACCCAATACCCCCTTGAACCGCCCCCATATCCAGCATGACAACAGGGGCCAATGAACACATCAGAACTCCAAGGAGTGAAAAGGTTACTTCTCAAAACAGCTTCCAAGGGAAACAAACACTATGAAGTTGTGCAAGGTCTGGGCAACTAACACGATAATCTCTTTACCATGCTTAAACGGTTAGGAGACTGGAAAACATTTCTTTCGTGCACCAATTTGAAGAAGTCATTCCTGTTTTTTGAAAGTATAAAAATCGCCACCTTGGCTTGGTGTGGTGGATCATGCCTGTAATCCCAGCACTTTGGGAGGCTGAGACGGGTAGATCACGAGGTCAGGAGTTCAAGACCACCGTGGCCAATATGGTGAAACCCCGTCTCTACTAAAAATACAAAACTTAGCTGGGCATGATGATGTGTACCTATAGTCCCAGCTACTCGGGAGGCTGAGGCAGAAGAATCACTTGAAACTGGGAGGCAGAGGTTGCCGTGAGCTGAGATCACACCACTGCACTCCAGCCTGGGCGACAGAGTGAGAATCTGTCTCAAAAAAAAAAAAAAAAAGATCACCACCTTGAACGTCCGTGATGATGCTAATTTATTATCGATGCTTTGCCAGAAACTTTACAAATATTCTAATAATCGCTACAAAAATCTTGTAAGATGACTAACTAATGTCTCTATATAAAGCATGAGTAAAGAGACTTGAAAATGGTCAAGAAACCTCTTATGCAGCTTAAAAATGGCAGAGCTAGGTCCTGAGACCACCATACACAACCCGTACACACCCTTCCTGATGAAAAATCACATTCGTACTCTTGGTATGGGGCAGCATGCGAATTGTGTTAACTGTATAAAGAAAAGACACCAAAGGTGTCTAATTCAATTAAAACAGAATTTGTCTAATTCAATTAAAACAGAATTCAAGTAAAACAGAATTTGCTTCATTCCTGGTAACAGATATGTTCAAGACACAATGAATTCATCATCTGTTCCCTCATTACACTACATATTTGGACCAAAAATAGATTTTAAAACTACATTCCAATAGGAAGTATCCTTTGGAAAAGAAGTGATCAGTATGTCCATTACCTTTAAAGGATGAGGGTCAGAATGCATCCTGGGCTTCTGTGGACTGTGCTGTTGGGCAGATGATGAATTCTCTTTGAATATCTGGAGTAGTTGCAGCGGCCCCAGTAAGTACCAGTTGTGGTAATTAATAAGTATTACGCAGTTCTCAACATGGACCACGTATTTGAGAAATGTACCCACAACAGAAAAAGCCCCTCTAGAGATGTCATCATCTGAGAAAAAAGGAAAGTAAAGTGGTCTCCATGGGGTGAGTCTAGAAAACCCCTTTTAGTTTCAAAAAGAAACCCCCGTAGAATACATCACATTTATTTATGTTGTCATTTTTCTGCCTCTGTTATACTTGCAGCGGCCCAGATGAGACTTGCTCATGACTGTGAGGCTACCCCTCGCATCATTCACCGATGCTCACCAGGCTGTGCATAGCTCAGGTCCAGACCTACAGGGCTCTGCAAATCCTGTCTCTGTCTGATCAGAGTCTCAGGGAAGCCACTCCAGCTGCAGAATTCCTGCTGCTATGTGGATTGTGCATGGCTGCTCTGGAGAAAACAGCCAATGGACTGCAATGCCCTCCTTCCTCCCTTGACCTTAAAACGTCCCATCCACAAGCTATGCTTAGGGATCCAAGTCTAGGCTGCTTGGAGGCCACCCTGTGGACTGAGCCCAGCTAGTTTGCAGCCTGGCTGAGGCCCAGTGGCATGGCCAGGGGAGATGAGCTGCTTCCATCAGATGGTTCTCGTTCAGGAACCTGAGGGAGTCAGGAGTACCAGAGGAGCTCACACTATACAGGCGGCTCCCAGAGGCGAAGATCAAGATGCAAGAATTTCAGAGGAAGCAGAAGTGATGAATAAGCAGAAAAAGCCAGAATGGAAGAGAGAGGCCAACGAGGAGGTCACAGGGTGGTGGAGCCTTGAACTAGAGACCCAGGCACACCTCCTGCCAAGGCTCCCTAGGCCTCCTTGAGTGCAAAAGATCCTTCTACATCCTGTCCTTTCCGAGGTCTGACTGTTCATCATTTCCTGGTCCCTTGAGCATACACGCTCACATTATGTGAGGTGGCTTCAGTGACTTCCTTGCAACCAAGGAAACTTAGTTTAGTTTCCTGCTAAACTAAAAGAGCAGAGAAATTGCCAAATTCCAGACAGAGTGTTGCAGGTACCAATAACTCAATTAAGTCTCTTTCAGCAAGACCACAAGTGCAAGGACCTAGGGTGTTTCCATGGGCCGAGAGCCATCGGCAGGTCATTCTTCTCTGCATCCAATATGAAGTCAGCTCCTCAACGCTCAGGACTTCTTATCCAGCACAGAGTTTTGCTCTGGCTTCCTGCCTCTTGGCTGGCTTCTTCCAAGCTTGTTCTAGCACACGGATAAGATGAGGAATCTCAGACAAGTTATTCCAAGCCTTGCCTAACTGGCTCTGAAAATTAAGAGCTGCCTATGAACCACCCAATGTGACTCTCAAACACTGATGTTTACTGAGATAAGCATTCTTTGATATGTCACTGGCTTTCTTCTCTCCTGTCCATTCTAGCTTCTTCCCTGCTCAACCCAGGAAGAGACAAGCTTTTCCTGAGAACATTCCAGAGGTCTCCATGCTTCACACGCTCCTGGTGAGGGGAGAGAGGCACTGACCCATGCCACTTTTGAAGATGTAGGTGAAGGGCTCGGAATGACGGCATTTCTTTCAGACTATTCTATAAATCTCATGAATTCTCTTCTCACCATGCCACCTGGCTTCTTACCTCTAAAGTGCAACTCCCTCCATCCTTACTCCATCAGTGCCTGGTAGAGGGTCTCAGGGTCACCTGAGCTGTCCATCACGAGCAGGTGGGGAGCCCCAGGTATCTCCATTCCCTAGACTGCCTCTGTCACCATATCCCATTCAATCATGGGCACTGCTAGTGCTCTACAGTGTCTGTACTAGAGATGTGACTGTACCTCTTACTGGACACATAAACTCTTTGTTTGCTTTGTTCTGTTTTGAGACAGGGTATCACTCTGCCACCCAGGCTGGCATGCAGTGGCACAATCACAGCTCACTGTATCCTCGACCTCCCAGCATCAAGCAGTCCTCCTGCCTGAGCCTCCTACAAAGCTAGGACTACAGGCATGCAGTACCACACCTGGCTAATTTCTTTTATTTTTTTGTAGAGACGGGGTTTCCCTACATTGTCCAAGCAGGTCTTGAACTCCTGGGCTCAAGTGATTTTCCCACCTTGGCCTCCCAAAGCGTTGGAATTACAGGCATGAGCCACAGCACCTGGCTAGGACACATACATTTTTTATCCACACCCCGAAGTCAGGCCTCTAACCCCAGGGGGAGAGCATTCATTACTTTAGAATTCGGATAGTACTGTACTGACAAAGTCTTGCTTCTGGCCCAAGTTTTGATAAGTGAATCTTTTCTCAAAAAGTCATCTTAGGTAAATTTGAGCTCAATACCATCAAAACATGTCAAGAAACATACCAGCAGAAGATATGCCTTCTCATCTCTAAGCACGCATTTTCTTTGCACAAATTTGACCTTTGTACATTCATCAAAGTAAAACCAAAACAATAATAATTTGTAGTAAGAAACAATTGGAAGGAAAAAAAATTGCCTGAACTTCTCAGACAGAAGATGCTCAATTAACATTTATTGAGCATCTAATAAGTGCTGGGAATTTTCATATTTACAAAGAGAAATAAAGTTTAAAGAACACTGAGAACAGCCCCAATATAGACTGTTAGTTTTTTTTTCTATCTTACTGACTATATTGCTTTTTTTTTTTTTTTTGAGACAGGGTCTTAACCTGTTGCCCAGGTTGCAGTGCAAGGGGCACAGTCATGGCTCACTACAGCCCCAGCCTCCTGGGTTCAAGCAAACCTCCTGCCCCAGCCTCCCAAGTAGCTGGGACTACAGGTGACCAACTGGGACTACAGCCATGTACCACCATGCCTTGCTAATTTTTTTGTTTCTGTTTTTTCTAGTGGTGGGGCCTCACTATGTTGCCCAGGCTGGTCTTGAACTCCTGACCTCCAGTGATCCTCTAGTTTCAGCTGCCTGAAGTGCTGGGATTACAGATGTGAGCCACTGTCCCTGGCTACTGACTACATTTCTGCTAATGCTTCTGAATGCCTTTTGATTACTGAGTAACTGTTATTGATAAGTAAAAAAATATATATGCATATTTAGGTATTCACAGTTATTATAAAGATAATATAATTTTGAAATCAAAATAGAGAAACTTGTTGCTCTATTTGGATCACTTTCACCTGTCAGTCTTTGAGTAGACTCAACTTACTGAGAACGTTACGTTTCCAGTGAAATTTTCTCTTTAGGAAATCAGTGTTCTATGTGGTGAAGGAGAAAAGGAGAAAAAAAGCAAAACCTGAGGCTGTGCCCACATCGGCCCAGTGAACTGAGAAGCAGAAAAGCGCTTTTTCAAAGCTCAGCAAAGCAGCCCGCCCAGTGGGAGCCTCCCAGAACAGTGAAAAGCATGATCTGTCCACCTCAACCTCACATCATTTTCTTGGCCACGGTTACCACTGTAATAACCGAGATGGTGGCTCTTTGGTCACTGGGAAAACCTAACAGACTTGCAGAAGGTGGTGTGGAAAGAGAAAACAACAGACATTGCTCCCAACAGAGTTGAGAGAGAGAGGAAGAGCGAGAAAAAGGCAGAAATGCTACTTCTGCGTTTCTGTCCTTAAACATGTATATCCAGATCTATTTACATATTAATATACGTATAACTGAATGTGGCGACTCATGCCAGTAATCCTAGCACTTTGGGAGGTTGACGCAGGCGGATTGCTTAAGCCCAGTAGTTCGAGGCTGCGGTGAGCTATAATTGTGCCACTGTACTCCAGCCTGGGAGATAGACGGATGTGTCTCTATGTTGATTTCAAAACTATATCATCTTGGTAATAACTGTTAATACCTAGACAGGGTGACCCTGTCTCTAAAATACACGTATATGTACAAATGAAAGGCTGAAGGAGTAAATGAATACATGTTCCACTATATATCACTTACCATAGACTCCTTTCTTCTTTGTGTAAAATGCAGCAAACCCAAACATGGAATCATTGTGAGGATTCAAAGAAATAATAATTAGAAATTACCTGTCATAAGCTAGTATCACTATTTTAGGAAGTATTTATGTTCTATTTGTATTATTTATTCTTGGTATCATATATTGTTCTTATGACTTATTTTTGGTATGATTTATTGATCTTTACGTATTTTCTGTATTTATCATTTTTTTTTTGAGATGGGGTCTTGCTCTGTTGCCCAGGCCTGAGTGCAGTGGTGCAATCTCAGCTCACTGCAACCTCTGCCTCCTGGGTTCAGGCGATTCTTCTGGCTCAGCCTCCCAAGTAGCTGGGACTACAGGCACACACCACCATGCTCAGTTAATTTTTGTATCTTTAGTAGGGACAGGGTTTCACCATATTGGCCAGGCTGGTCTCGAACTCTTAAGCTCGTGATCTGCCCGCCTCGGCCTCCCAAAGTGCTGGGATTACAGGCGTGAGCCACTGCGCCTGGCCATTTTTGCTATTCAGAGTTATACTTCTCTTTGTAGGTCTAGCACAGTCAGTGTCCTTCTTCACCTCTTTACTAGGAACAAGAAACACATTTGCAAATACGCACACCTTTCTTGAACCTGGCCTTGTGAACACCAAGAGTGCCTGAGAGCTGTGGCCTTGCTCTCCTTCAGGCTCCCCAATTAGCTCCTTCCTGTTTCTCCCTGGTTTCACAGACACTCTCCGCCACCATGTAAATCAAGAAGTTCACGATAGTCTGGTTCTGCCTGTGGAGCCTCAAAACTGATGCAAGTGGTTAACCAAAACAGCCCCCACAGAAACTACAAGGGTGGGCTCCGGTCAGGAGTCAGAATTTCTTTCTATGAAAATGCAAAGCACGACCTCATAAAAGAAACCCACTGCAGGAAGACGAAGAAATGTCAGTTTGCATTAAAACAAAATAGGAGGATGAACATTTCAACCATCTGGCAAAATCCTCTCTCCTATACAAATCCATAAAAGTTGCCAAGGAGTTAGACACGGCCTCAGATGGGAACTCCAGAGCTCCATACAGCTCCCTTTGTGCCTTAGTAAAAACTCTGCAGCAAATTCAGGGCCGGGTGTTAGTGATCCGTTTACTGTAGCAGTATATTCCCTCAGTGCCGAGCAATTGTCTTTGTTTTGCTTCAAACCTAATTGTCTTATCGTGCCTGTAATGCATTTGGATAGATGTCAGAGCCATACGTGTGCGTAAGCAGATGAATAAAACAACACCAGTGTGAGGTTTTGTAAGAAAGAAAATGTTTGTGTCGGGTGAGATGATAGGCTAGGTTCTACTGCGATCGCCGATACCTCCAAAATCTTAGTGATTTACACAGCTTTGTTCTTGACTTTAATGATGGCCAACAGGGAAAGCTCTGGTGACTGCGGTCACTCAGGGGCCCAGGAGGAGGACGCGGGTTCCATCTGAACATTGCTTCCTTCCCTGCGGGAGCATAGGGAGAGGGCAGGGTGAACCACACACTGGCTCTTGGAATTTCCTTCTGGAAGTGACACGTATCTTTGTCACTCTCGTTTCATTAGGTGAAGCAAATCGCGTGGCAATGCTTGTTGTGCCTACCTGCCTCCTCAAGTAGGGGAACTGCAGTGTTTGAGACTCGCCATAATGACTCACACTGCGCTCCTCCTGACTATGGATTTCCTTAAATTTGTCAGGTTCTTCATTCATTATCTTGTCTAGATTTACAGCAAAGATGAAAATGGCCGAAACAACAGGCTCCGAATTCCATGTTGTGCCTTTGGCAGGAGTGCCAGGTAGGCATGTTGGGAACCACTCATACCACTGTCTGATGTAGATTTCAAAATTTTAGAGGTATCTTCTAGTATCCCTGGCCTCTCCAAACTGAGTCCCTCATGAACTTATTATTCACATCTGCCACCGATTACGCATACAACAGTGGACAATTCATGACCTCTGTAAGCAGACACAAGCACAAAGCTGAGAGCAAAAAGAAAATACTCAATAAATGTCACCCCCCTCACATCTTCCCCACACATGCCTTCTCAAAAGTTCACATCATGTGAACAACTTGGCGCCTGTCCTGTGGACTGCACAGGTGTCCAAATGTGCTGGCAGAAACTAAAAGATCAGACTGTGGCTCTTAAATGCCCTGTGCCTATAGATGAAATCAGAACACTGGGGTATTTCTAGCAGGCTGTGGTTCATGGAACCGTTATATGAGCCACAGTGATGAACACAGAAAGATGGACCAAGACGCCAGACACACAGTTCCTTTGGGCTACTTTCAACATCTCCATAGGTCTATAAAGTGGCCAGAGAAGTGGCCATTCCTGAGCACCTGTTTCTCCTGGCATGGGAAGGTGACCTCATGACCCTCCCCTGATGTAACTCTCAGAACAAATCCATGCAGTTGGTATTATCTGCGTCTTACAAAGAAGAAGAGAGAGGCTCTGGAACTCAGCTGAGGCTGGGAAGAAGCAGAAATGGGTCTGAAATAAAAGTCATCTGACTCTTTCCTATTCCACTCCTCTGCCTCTGTTTCCCAAGGTGACATAGGTTAATATTACTTTTAATGTTGCTAAATATTATTTCAGATGAGTGTAAGGGAATCAGATTTGTCACAACCTCTCCCGGGCTTTACCCACTAGCTGGTGCCAAGCGAAGAGGTTCTAGGCTTGTGAATGTAGGTTGATGATGCTTTATTTTCACTTGGCAAGGAATGGTTTCACTCCATCAGATTGATTTTGACATAAACCACACTCCTGTGCTTACAGAATTTCTCACGAGTGGTCTTCTGGTTCTGGGGTACGAATCTGATATCAACCACCCCTTCGCAGTTAAGCCAAGCCTTGAGGTTTTGCTATGGTTTCACTCTGAGTGAACTCACCAATCAGAGTGAAACTAGGAGAGAAACAGGGGTCCTAACCCACAGAGGTGGGAGGAAACAATCTGCTTTGTCACTCAAGCACGACAGGGCTTCTGCTGGAGACCAGAGGCAGCCAGGCAGGAGCATCCAGCGTGAGACGGGAACCCCGCTACCCATGGCTGACACATGGCATGGTCTAAATTCCTGTCGGTGAATCTCCTGGCTGCTTCTGGTCTTGGGTTTCTGAGAATTTCAATCCACTGATACAGGTCTCATTCAAATGTAATGCAGTGAGAGGAGCCTAGACCAATGAGGAAGCAAAGGTTCAAAGAGATTAGAGATTTCTGTTCAGGGCCCCATAAAGGGCAGATAGCAGAACTGAAAATGTTTGATTCCAAAGTACAAAGTCTGTCCTGTTACAATATATCACCAAGAAAATGATTGCAGAAAGCAGGTGGCTTAATGAGGATACCTAGGCTCATGCCCGTAATCCTAGCGCATTGGGAGGCCGAAGTGGGTGGATGACCTGAGGTCAAGAGTTCGAGACCAGCCTGGCCAACATGGTGAAAACCCATCTCTACTGAAAATATAAAAATTAGCTGGGCGTGGTGGCAGACACCTGTAATCCCAGCTTCCCGGGAGGCTGTGGCAGGAAAATCACTTGAACATGGGAGGTGGAGGTTGCAGTGAGCCAAGATGCTAACACTACACTCCAGCCCGGGTGACAGAGCAAGACCTCATCTCAAAAAAACACAGGCTTGTTCTACTCAGCACTCCACACTCCACTGGGTCTTGACTTTCTTATCCCCACACAGGGGACGGGAACAATGATCCCCAGCAGCTTTACCAAAAACTTCTATAATATAATAGTTGTTTTCAAATCTATGAATGAAAAGTAAAGAAAAGTCTGGTGGGTGTGCACCTGCACGTACATGTTTGGAGGTACAGAAATATTTTCATCACTATATATACTAGAATAATTCACTTGTCAAATAAATTATTATCTTAATTTAAGAGAATGGGTGATGCCATCTGTTGGGATATCTGCCAAATTTACAAAATGCCTTTTCTCTTAAAATAAAAGCCATGCTTTTCCTTTTTATTCCTTAAAAAAAAATTCTTTAAGAGATGGGGTCTCCCTGCGTTGCCCAGGCTGGTCTCAAACTCCTGGCTTCAAGCGATCCTCCCATTTCAGCCTCCCAAGTGGCTGGAATTACAAGCACGAGCCAGTGTACCCAGCTAAGCCATGCTTTTTCAATAAGACCCGGATGCTGGACACAGATAACTGAACCAAAGGTAGACACCAGGTCCAGACTCAGTCCATCCAATTCTCTCTCCCAGGAATTTGGATTCGAGCTTCAGGGTTAGACAATTTGGTTCTAGGTACGGCTGTGACTATAATGTGCAACTTCCTGATCTTCTGCAATGTGAGCAGAAGAGTACAAACAGCTGATTCGTGGCAAGAGAAGAAATGAACCAGATGTACAGAGAAAAGGGAAGATGAGAGACAGAGAAAAGGACTCCTGTGTGGGTTTCTTATTCTAGTGTCATCCCTCCCAAGGCTTGGCTGTGTCACTGTGGGATTCCACTGGTCTCTCTGCTCTCCCAATGCATCAGCACACCCTCTCTTCTTCCTTGCCTCCCTAACCTTTTTTCTTAAGTTAGATTGAAAGGTTTCTATGACTCACAACCAAGAATCCATGAGGGCCATGATTTTTCTGTTTTGGACCTTGCTGTATTCCCAGTGCCTAAAGGGGTGCCTGGTATAGTAAGAAATAAATATTCAACAAATACCTGTAGAATAAATAAAATCTGAAACCTTAACTTAATCAACATCCCAGGGGGTGGAAGGAACAGCTTGAGGATCTCTCCGCTTCTTTTCAGGCTGCCAAATTTTCTATATTCGTGCAGTGGGGCAAAGCTATGCCCAGAGAAGCATATGTTGTAATCACATTTGTGTCCAACCCTCTCTCTCTTATTCCAAAGATACAAGCTCGCAGAATTTGTTGTGTCTGCAAAATAATGATCCAGTTCCCTGTTGCAAAGCCTGGAGTACACATAAAGAATTATACTGTAATCACAATCATTAAATTTATGGAATGCCACAGAAGAAGGAAGTAAGGTGAGTGAAGGATGGTGAAATAGTTCGTGAATGAGAGATCAAGGCTGAACATTTAAGGTAAGTTTCAGATGGTTACAGATAAAAATTAAAGCACCAGGTGACTACGGGAAGTACAGCAATGAGGAACATATGGTTCAAGAATGTAGCAGGGGGTTGGTGCAAACAACATACAGGGAGAAAGACTGTCTCCCAAGGTCAGAGGGATGAGTCACCTGGGATGCCTGCATGGATGGATGGATGGATGGATAGATGCCTGGATGAATGGATGGATGGATTCCTGGATGGATGGATGGATGGATGGATGCCTGGATGGATGGATGGATGGATGGATGCCTGGATGGATGGATGGATGGATGGATGGATAGATGGATGTCTGGATGGATGGATGGATAGATGGATGCCTGGATGATTGGATGGATGGATGGATGGATGGACAGTGGATTGATGGCTGGCTGGCTAGATGAGTGATAGTTTTGCCATATTTTTGGGGGGAAAACCCAAGAAAAAAGAGAAGCAACAATTGGATATGGTAGTCAGAAGTGATGTGGGTCACTTATGGGCTAAGGTGATTAAATATCCACTGTCTTTTCTCCATTCTTTCCTTCTACTGTTGTTAAGACCACAGATGCTAAAAATAAAGGTGGTGGTGACAGAAGGTGGAAGAAGACTGTGTCCCTAAATACCTACTTGAAAGAGAGCACTGCAACTAGGATGTTACATGAACAAGAAGTGATCTTATATTATGTTAAGGCACTAATTGTAAAGTTGTTATAGCAGTCAGCCTACCTTGACCAAAGGAAGTCAAATGTATTATATTTGTATCATCTCTACTGATTTCTCTGTCAAATTTTGGGGGAAAAAATAACTTCAGGGCCAATTGTCTTTGATCTCTAGTTGGAAGAGGCCTAACAGAGAAATAAAAGAAGTATTTATTGATCACCTATTATGTACCTGGCAATTTGATTCAGCACTTTAAATGGACCATATCATTTTAACCACAAGGGGTAGGTCTCATTATCACCACTTGGGGGAATAAAGGCTAAAAGAAGTTAAGCAATTTGCTTTAGGTCTCACAGCTTCGTGACAGAGGTTTGAAGGGCATGGTTAAAGGAGAAAGACTTCCAAACTGGATGAAAGAGCCAAACTAGAAGTTTGATTCTAAAAGATGGACCAGAAATCATCACGATTGAATCCAATCTGGCTATAAACTGTTAAATCGCCCTTTACCCATCAAGTTCTTCAAACACTGCCAACAAATTCAGTTCAATTCAACAAATACTTAGGAAGTTTTTACTCAAGGTCAGAAACTGTGTTAAATGCTGGGGATTTACTACTCAAGAAGCTAAATCCCACCCTCCAAGGAACTCAGATTCTCCTATGGCGAGGGATGGTTAATGAACGTACATGATACTACGCAGTCAAGGTTAAAAACGGACCTTTGGACGGTGTGCAGAGGAAGCCTACAGGGAGGAACACTGTGAGGCATTCATGGGATTCTCCTCTCAACACCAGCCACCCTGCCATAACCACACCTACAACACACAGGTCACATTCTCCTTTCTGAGCTGTGAGAATCAGAGAAGTGATTCCATAGCTACGCAAGGTCAGAAGGAGACCTATGATGGCTGGCCTGCAAGTAACAAAACCACCACCCAAACTCACGGGAATTTGTCAGTCCATGGAATTCAAGGAAGCGTTGTGTAACCAAAGTGTGGAAAGGTCAGAGAGGGAGCAAGACCTAAAAAAATAGTAGAGCCAGAGACTTGATTTGAATGTCTGAAACGTTCTCTCTTCACACTGTGGGCATCCTGAAGGCCGCTGGCTCCCAAGTTTTATGTCCTAGAGCTTCCACCAGTGGAAGGAAATGGAAACTTCCCAGTTCTAAAAATCTGGGGAGAGGAACTTTTTTTCCCCTGAGCTTGTGGGAAGTCACTTAACCACAGACTAACCTAGATAAAAATGGCAGCTACCAGGGTAGCCACAAGGAGAGCGGGTAGAAACAGAGTTTCCATGAGAAGAAGGGGTTGGGGGTAGGTGCTAGAAAACAACCCCATATTCGTCCACAGTGCCTCTCGAGAGAGTTGAATAAGAAGAACGGTGTAGAACATAGTGAACAGGGCTTCTTTGCAGGAGTTTAGGAGGGTACAAACTTCAATCTTCGAATTTTTTTTCAATGCTCTCTATTAGCAAATGATAAGAAAACAAAAGAATTTGGAAAAATTATTATTTCTTACCCCAACACACAATTCTTGTTGCTATTTCATTATATGCTGTGAGAGATATAAATCCCGTGGTTTGAAAAAAAAAATGGGACCATTTAAGGACATTGGGTGAGGCCCTCTCAGCAACAATGGAACTTTAAGTACTTGACAATTTGTATGCTGTGGGTATGTAAGCATTGAGCCTCACAAACCCCACAGCTGCATGTTTACAATTTAGACCATCTCTGTGAATTGCATCCTCATGTTCTGTATTTTAAAAGGCCATTTTCAGCTCCTACTTAGCTTCCACTCAGAAATACCATTCACATCAGGTCTCTGTGCATGCGTGTGGTTTTTCCAATCCACACATTGTCGGACTGGCCACGGCAATTTTCCCCATTGTGTTTGCTTTCCACACCCTCTTCCACGCTGAAATTCAGAATGCGGATGTTTGTCAAAACGCAGGGGCCCTGTTTGATCTTATTACTCTGGCACATTTTAATGGTGGGCAAAAATAAAACAAAAAGGGAACTCACGGGTTTTTAAGTTCCTGATTGGTGCCAGGCCCAGGGTCAAGTACTTTAGAGCTCCATTTAATTCTGAAAAGCACGGGCTTATGGAATGGAGAGCAGTGGGTTCAAATCCTCATCCGGTCACCTTTTTGCTATGAGACCTGGACAGATTATTACGTTCAACCATAGGGAATGGATGATCAGCCACTGTTTTTACCTACAAAAATAGTACTTCATACAGTTCAACCTAGTAATTCACCTCTTTAAGTCTCGCCTGCAAAATGAGAATAATAATACCACCTTTCTCTTAGGGTAAGCATGAGGATGAAACCGGATGATATGCGTAAAACGATAAACACTAAGACAACCTTCTGATACGTGTTAGCCATGATCGTTATTTACATAAGTTAAATAATTTCATCTTCATTACAACACTATGTGCTAGGTATCCTTATTTCCATTTTGCAGGTCAGGAAGCTGAAGCAAGAAGACATTACCACAGTCACATAACATCTAAATGGGGAGGCTAAAGAGGAAGTCCGATCCGGCTGACTCAAGCTTGTGGTCTTCCCATACGGCCTACCAAGTGGTAGGTGCAGATAGAATCACTGTGACTGGTCATGAAGGGGCCTGGACAGGCTGAGGTCCAGAGACCAGCACTCATTGGAGAGTCAGCTTAGATGGCTCTAGAACACGGGGGCTGGCACACAGGGTGGACCGGACAAGCCAGCCAGGCAGCAGCATTTTTTTGAGTGCTCTGAAAAAGATACTACCTTGAGTCTTCCATAGACTCACCATAGCTTCAAGAAATTCTCATGCAGGAAAAGGGTGAGAGTGAACACTTGGTGAATTAAGATGAAAAGGGTACATTTCAGGGTTTCCAAGAAGGCCCAAGATGGTAAGAAATCAAGTCATCCAGATACTAGGAAAAAGTGATGCTTTTACTTAGATTTCTGTAAAGGGAGCAAGCACAACACTGTGTGTGGTCACACATAACCCACAGATTTCACTAAAATGTGATAGTTGGTTCCCTGATATGAAGCTGGGATGGGCCTCATATTATTTCTTTGAGAAAATAATACTCAGTGTAGGTTGGTATTACACTTACAAATCTCGGCAACGTATCACAGGTTCAAATCTTTTGACTAAGGAATAAATTTTTAAGAAAGATTTTCAAGAAAATAGTTCTATATATACTGTAGAAAGAAAAAACACTTCAACAAATATTTTATTTTTCATGTTGAAAACTGGGGACTCTACACATTATCTAACATCAGAGCAAGTGTTAATCAAATTTAAGTCTGCCATTTACAATCAAAAGCAACAGGACAAAAACATAATTGTAAAAGCAACTTAATATGTTTTTGGAGATAGTTATAAGGGAAGGAAACAGACTGCCAAGATACATGTACACAATATATGTAAACCTCCCTTGCTTCCATTATCTTACTTGAAAAACTGCCAGGTGAGACCTCATCTCTATTAAAAATACAAAAATTAGCCAAGCATGGTGGTGATGTGCGCCTGTAGTCCCAGCTACTCGGGAGGCTGAGGGAGAAGAATCGCTTGATCCCTGGAGGCAGAGGTTTCAGCGAGCTGAGATTATGCCACTGAACTCCAGCCCAGGTAACAGAGGGAGACTCCCTCTCAAAAAAAAAAAAAAAAGGAAAAATCACCTGAGGTTGTTTTTGTATGGAGATGAAATTATTTAACACATATAAACAACAATGATAACAACATTCATGATGGCTAAAACTATATTATAAATAAAAATTTAGGTATGAGGGAAAAAGATTGAAAGCAAATACTTCAAAGTCTTAAAAGTTTCTAGGATAAGGTGGTGGAAGCATAAGTGATTTTTTCCCTTTCCTATGATCTGCTCATGTGTTGAATGCACATGTTTTATTTTTAGAATGGGTTAAAAAAAAAAAAAGTGAATTTAGAGTAAGTAACTCTGCTATCCAGTAGTTCTCAAACTTTAGGGCTAAGCAGAACCACCTGGGATGTTTCACGCAAATGCAGATTTCTAGGATGCCTTTCCAGAGATTCCAATCCAGTCAGTTGTAATCTCCCAAGTGACTCAGGAACTATATTTTGAGAAACAGTGTTGTAGTGAAATGCAAACCAAGTAATAACTACTGCACTTACATAATGATTTTTCAGATGGACTTTCTCTGGAGTCTTTGGGGACAAATGTGAACAGTCAAATGTGTAGAAGTTGAGAGTTGAAGCTTCCCACTTAAAACAATGTCTTTCCCTCAAATTTGTCTTATACGTTCGATTTCAGCAAAAGGTTTAGTTTAGTTTTTTTTTTTTAAGGTTCTGCATCTAAAAGCCAAAATCAAAAACCTTACAAGCAATTTATCTCCATTTTCTGAGTTCAGAATGGAAATGTTTATATCAGCATTCAATTTTGCATATAACTTGCTATTTTCTGAGCTGGGGGAGTTAGGCTATCTCAGCTTGGTTATCTTTGTAGAGGGAAGAAGAGGATAAATAACATTTGCTGATCAACTTATTATATCTCAGATCCTTTGCAAACATTACCTCATCTAATCCTCATGGAGACCGTTAGGTTCTTAGTATTCCTAGTTTATAAAGGGAGATGTTTATGCGCAGAATGCTAGTCCATTAGCAAGTAGCAGTGCAGAGATTTCCCTTTGGTCACTACTGTCCCCAAAACCCCAGATCTTTCTACTGCTCATTGATGGGTCAGCTGGCCTCTCCAAATGGAGACAATCTGAGAAAAAAAGGATTAGTGACATTTCAGTTAGGATGAGACTCTGCTGTGAGTGACGACAGTGGTATTAGTAAGTCAGATGTTGACTTCTCTCATTTAAAGTGTGGGAAATGGGGCTGACAGCTAACTATCATTAGAAACTCACACTCCTGACATTTGGGGCTTGATGATTTATTATATGCAAAAAAAAAAAAAAATAGAAACCCAGATTCCTTCTACAGGTTTGCTCTTACATCTTCCGCATACAGCTCCAACGTGGGGTCTGAGCTGCAGCTCGAATCCTAACTGCTTTAAAGTCAGCATTCTAGTCAGCCAGCAGTGAAGGCCCCATCCTCCCCTATACACACTCTCAGCAGAAGGACTGTATCACAGAGTTTCTCAAACCAGCCATGGTGAAAGGCTTTTGTTCCCTCTGATCTCTGACAAATAACTTTGTGAAGGATACCATCCTTCAGAAGAGATTTTAAAACTACATCGAGAATTACTAGAAAAAGGAAATTAAAAAGGACATACAAAATACAAGTCCATTTTCAAATTACTACTTTGAACACACATAAACTTAATTCTGACAAATAGCTACAAACTTTCCTAAGGGCTTACTCGGCAAGCTCTGAATTTATCTCTTAGTGAATCAGTTATAAACCCTACAGAGGCCCTGATAGTAACAGCTCTGCTAACATCCCATTTCCTAGAACTTCATCAAAGGATCACTCTAGCTGCAAAGGAAAGCAGGGAAATGAAGTCTCTTCCCAGGCTGTTGAAAATTAGGTGTTTCATTAGTAAGTAATAAAGGGAGAACAGATATTTGAAGACACAGCAGTGTCTGCCATGCTGATCTTAAAATGAAACAAAGTCTATGGCTGTCTATTGGAGAAATAAATTCAAATCTTTACCTAAAATGATAGATCCAGATAACTCTATAATAATAACGAGGCCAGCCGCGGTGGCTCATGCCTGTAATCCCAGCACTTTGGGAGGCAGAGGTGGGTGGATCACCTGAGGTCAGGTGTTTGAGACCACTCTGGCCAACATGGTTAAACCCCGTCTCTATTAAAAATACAAAAATTGGGAGAGAGATCCAAGATGGCCGCATAGCAGCAGCTCGGGATTGTAGCTCCCAGTGAAAGCGCAGAGAGTGAGCCCATGCCGCAATTGCAAACGAATTTTTGATGCCCATAGACTGGGAGATTCCCGGCGAAGGAGCCACACGGGTCGCCAGCGCAATTCTTTTGGCCGGCGCGGCGCTTCTCGGTGCGGCGTGTACGGGACTGGTTGCCCTTTTAGTCAGGCTCGGCTGGTCCCATCCCCACAAGGAGAACAGCAATTGGAAGCACTGAGGACGGAGAAAGCACAGGTGAACCCGGGAAGGCCCAGCTCTGTAGGGAAGGGGTGCCCCCCGAAGGAAAACTAAGAAACAGAAAAAACTTCATCACCAACAAGCCGGACGTCCACTCAGAGACCCAATCTGAAAGTCGGCAATTACAAAGACGACAGGTGAATAAATCCACAAAAATGGGAAGAAACCAGTGCAA
>CAUYQU010019321.1:0-35111 GCA_963574635.1 Cheracebus regulus | reverse complement strand
GTGTACCTGAATGTCATGAAGAGAATGAATCTAAGTTGGAAAATATTTTTCAGGATATTATTCAGGAAAACTTTCCTAACCTAGTAAGGCAGGACAATACTCAACTCCAGGTTATCCAGAGAACACCACAAAGATATTCCTCAAGTAGACCAACTCCAAGACATATAATCGCTAGATTCACTAGGGTTGAAATAAAGGAGAAAATTCTAAAGGCAGCTAGAGAGAAAGGTCAGATTACCCATAATGGGAAGCCTATCAGACTCACAGCAGACCTCTCATCAGAAACCCTACAATCTACAAGAGAGTAGGGGTCAATATTCAATATCCTCAAAGAAAAGAATTTTCAACCCAGAATCTCATATCCAGCCAAACTAAGCTTCATAAATGAAGGAAAAATAAAATTTTTTGCATATAAGCAAGCACTCAGAGATTTCATCACTACCAGGCCTGCTTTACAAGATCTTCTGAAAGAAGCACTACAAACAGAAAGGAATAACCAGTATCAGTCATCCCAAAAATTCACCAAAATGTAAAGAGTATCTCCATAATGAAGAATGTACATCAACTAATGGGCAAAATAGCCAGCTAGCATTAAATTACAATATTGAACTCACAAATATTAATATTAATACTAAACTTAAATGGATACAATGCCCCAATTAAAAACACAGGCAAATTGAATAAAAAGTTAAAATCCATCAGTACGCAGTATCCAGATCCAACTTACAATGATACACAAAGACTTAAAATAAACAGATGGAAGAAGATTTACCAATTAAACGGAGAGAAAAAAAAAAAAACCCAGGAGTTGTAACTCTTGTCTCTGATAAAATAGACTTTAACAGTAACAAAGACTAAAAGAAACAAAGAAGGATATTATATAATGGTAAAAGGATCAATGCAACAATAGGAGTTAATGATTATAAAGATATATGTACCCAATATAGGAGCACCCAGATACATAAGACAAGTTTTTATTGACTTATAAAGAGATCTGGACTCCCACACAATAATAGCGGGAGACTTTGACATCGTATTGTTAATTTATATTACACCCATTTTGAAAGCGACTACATAATAGGAAGTGAATTACTCTTTAACATTTGCATAGTATCTCATAGACCTAGATGAAATATTGGTTGACTGTTTGTTATTTTCTTCCCTTATTCCTTCCTGTCTCTGTTGTTAAGTACATTTGACGGCATAAAAGAGGTTTTTAATACCTTTTTAAGATTGCATTCCAGCCTGGGCAATAGAGCAAGAATTCAGTTCTCTCTCCCTCTTTTTCTTTTTCTTTCTTTCTCTCATATAAAAAAAAAAGAAAGAAAAACTGAAAAACAAACAATGGCCAGACCAAATCTGCAATCCAACTCTGACCCACAATTGCTGCAGCAATCAGCTCAAAATTATCAAAACTTGGTCAATGACTGCCAGCTTCTTCTAATTCTTGCCCCAGCTTCCAACTCAGGACCAACCAGAGAAAGCCAAATATGCTTTCCAATTCAATCACATAGGATGACCTGCTTCTAGCTAGGCTGCCTCCAGCTTCCCCATACCGATAACCTCCAAAGCAGACCTGAAGGCTTCTCTTTTTTTATTCTTCACTATAAGGCTTCTCTGGCTGCCTTGGAATCTCTGCCAAAAGCAACTGATAGTGGCCAACTCCCTGTCTACAGCAACCTCTAAATAGTCTTTTAAATTCCCATGTCAGTCATCTTTATTTCTACAGTTTTACTGGAAGCCCAACTTGAATACGGTCTGCACTGTCTGTTGCCATCTACCAGGTGAAGATGCTACAGAAGAGGCCCCTTTTGCACTGCTACTCATGTCTTACAGAGCGCACACTGACGTGGTAAGTTTGCAGTGGGTCTAAACTTTGCTTTTTTTGTGCTGAGTTTCTCAGACTCTTATCAGTGTGGTAAGCAGAGTTTGTAACTGGTTCCCATTTGTTTAGCTTCCTTGGTGGAATCAGGTCATTCTGTTTTGCTGTCTTTTGTGCTTCTGTTCTGTGTTGTGCTGTTTGAAAGTATTGTTTGTTATAAGGAGAACAGGATAGACACAGGCATAGCCTTATTAAGCCTGTTGTTCCAGCTGGCCTCACAGACCCATTAATTTGTGGTTCTTACTGGACAGGTGTCCATTTGACAAATTGTGCTGTGGCTACCAAAAACAAAGTGAGTTTCTGCTTTTGTCTTGACTTTTTGTCTTAAAAGCTTGGCTTAATGAAGAGAGAGTGTTCTCTGGTTTTCAACCTGCAGAGTTGGGAAGTTAGGGAGGTACAGATTATTGGATCTGTGCATGGAGGCAGCCACTTTTCAGGTCAGTGACCCAGAACATGAGATGTCCAAGGATCACATTTCTACTGACCATGGCCAGTTCTCATGGGGTCATGTGTGTCTAAAATCTCTCCTCCCTAGAAATAATTCCTTCTTAAATGTACTCATAATTCTGTTTATTGCACCTGTCTCTCTAAAAGGCGTAAGTTCACCAAAAATGATTTAAGCCTTCAATGGCCACTCTGGGGAACATTTGACTTGAACAAAATTGTTCATTTGAGAAGTGCCTTAATAAAGAAAGGGAATAATATTCTCTGGCCAAATAGGCAACATTTCTTAATTGGTATGCAAACGCCTCTAAATGAAATTCTGAATTAAAAATTCCTTCACTAAAATATGTTTTGGTCAAAGATAATGAGCAGTAAAGCAAACTTAAGCAAATGTAAGCTAAAATAAACTAGACTGATCCCCCAGTAAGTCCTTCCCCTCCTTATCCTCCAATTGCTTCTTTATATTCAACTTTTCCTCTTCTCTGTTACCCTCTGATCCCTCTTGTTCTGCACCTCTGTGGACTCCTCCTTCCCTGGTTCAGACCCTCTTTCTTTTGCCAACACCTCTCCAAACATCCTGACATAAAAATTGCCTCGAAGGATCCATTCTTCCCTTGAGCCAGGCATGCAGGCACCTGTAGAATTTAAATCTCCTCACAGCCCTTAACTATAATGATTGGGCCCTTAACTATAAAGTATTCCTTTCTGCTCTGCGATACCCTCCCTGCAAATTTAAAATAAAAAGGCTTACTTAGCCATAGAATTGTAATGTTGAATGCACAATAGGAGGATTTTTTTCTTGAGGTTCCAGAGGAACACCTCTATTTATAACTAAGTTGTTTCTAGTCTAGATATACATTTACTTCTCCATTGTATTTGAGGCATATCTCAAATAAGGTTATAACACTGTACCTGACACTTCACAGGCTAAAAATTCCATTGACATAGAAAAAATAATTGGAGCAGAACCTTTAATTTAAATAGATCCTACCAAACCATTATCCAAAGTTCACCAAGATCCCTTGAAACCAGAAGCAAAGGAAGGGCTCAGATTTATAATTTAAGGCTTTGTGGCAAAAGATATGCAGTAGCTCTTGTAACACTCCCATCCTAAGAGTAAATAAATCAAATACATAAACACATCTATTTTTTCACAACCTCAGAACCAGCAGCAAAATTCTAATACCTCACTTGTTAGTAGTACCTAATCCAAATATTATCCTGTCATTAATTTCACCTGAAACCACTTGCTTCGGTATAGTGGATCTTTTCTCTACTTTATTCAGTGTGCCTCTAGACCAGGACAGTCAATACCTTTCCTTTTACCTGGAGAAGACAACAATATATCAGGACAATCATGCCCAGGAGTTTTGGAAGTTCCCTTCTATATTTTCTGGAGGGAAAATCGGGAGTTAGAAGATCTAAATCTCCCTTGTGATTCAGTATCAATAAAATATGAAGACAATGTCATACTTTGTTCAGAGAACAAAGAACTTCATTTACTTGCACTTAGCTATAGCAGAAGGACATAAAATTTCAAAAGTTGTTACAATTTTTGTAACAAAACACTGCCTATTATTTAGGTCATGACCTAACTGAGAAAAACACTTTCTCCTAAGTCCTAAAGACTAGTCAAATTTATCCTATATCCCTTCTAAAATGGCAATTGAGATGATCTCTAAGTTTAACTAGATATTGCAGACATTGGGTATCAAATCCTGAGCTTGTGTTACCTCTTTATAAATTGAAGAACATCTTGCAATGCAGTTGACTACGGAGATGACTGAACAATTCCCAATCAGTGAAGATCTGGATCCCTAGCCTTTCTGGAACTGGTCAACCTCTTGAAAGTAAGAGAATGACCAAAGGCAGAGGAGGACGAAGACTGAATATACAGATGGACAATGGCCAGACTATATATGCCATCCTGACCTCTCACAACCTCTGCTGCAATCAGCATACAACAATCTGAACATGGTCAATGACTGCCATCTTCCCTAACTTTTGTCCTAGCTTCCAACTCAGGATGAATTGGTAAATGATCACCCCCAAACCAATTACATAGAATGGCCCATTTCTAGTTAGCCCACCTCCAACTTCCCCATGCCAATAACCTCCAATCAGAGCACACATAGAGCCTTTTTTTCACTATAGAGTTTTTATACTTCCCTGCCTGCCTTCAAGTGCCTGCCAGATGCAAGTGTTGGTGCCTGAAGGACTTGCTATAGCAAACCATGCATAAATAGTCCCTTTTGAGTTTTCTGTTACTTGCATTGTATTTATTTCCATATCCTCCACTCAGAATTTTTTCATTTGAACAATTTGGTTTCCTAGCTATGGTAAGTTCCTGAGCACTACCAATCCCACCTACAACCAGAATACGTCTTATGGTACTTAATCTCAAACTCCAGAGTCAATCCATCTGTGTAAAAATGCCACTGTCCTGCTCTAAAGAAATATATAGACACTTAATTTTTCTGTGCCCCAAATGCATGGATACTGCAAGTTTATCCAAAATGAAGGAGGTCTCAATTGAAATGGTTTTCAAGTCAAGCTGACCGCTCCATGTGTTGTCTACCCTGTCTTTAATTAAACCATGTTATGGTCATCTCCTTCTCCAAATTGACCTCTGAAAACTGACCCTTGAAATATAGAGACGAATTTTGAGTAGCAAATTCCTACTGACTTCATAGTCATTTCCACTAGATGGTTTTATAAGAAGGGTTACTATTAAGAGAAGCTTGAGGAACACATTGTCAGTCACGCAGTTTTATACAAATGCCAAAACTACACCCAGTGAAATACATGCCAGCCCTACAGGAAAACATTTTGTCTCCATGAATGTAATAGAAAAAATATCAAAAAAATCAGAAATAGGCAAAATTGAGTACTGAGTGTTATTTTAGCTCTGTAGGGGCAAAAGTTAAGATTTCTGTTCAATAGAGAAACAAATAACTTCTACCCTGTATCATTTATTGCCCTGTGAGCATTAACCAGCTAAGTGTTTACGCAAGCAATCTAACACTAATATTCTTTTATTAAGTTATCTGTAGATTCCTGGCTCCTCAAATGCTCTTTGTACTAATTTTACCATCTTACTGGTTCCCTCATTAATTGGTTGAAAAAAACTTTGATACGTGTTCATTTGATATTCACATGAGACATAATTTTATCTTTCTAAAAATTATACTTTAACCATTAAAAAATGTAAGCTCCCTGACATTTTGGGCTGGATGATAAAAAAGGAAAAAAATTAATCTGTTGAAGGAAAGATATCATATGATGATTTTTTTTAGATATTATGAGAATATATATCCTAATAGTGAATCAACCTTGAATTCCTGAGATATATAATATACCTGATATTTTGGTGCCAAATTCTATTTGCTAATATTTGTATTTAGGATATTTGCATTTGTAATTGTTCCCAGATAATTTTCAGAAAAAGGGAAAATCATGACTCTTATGTAAACATAAAAACAACAAATATGAAAACTTTCAAAAGGAAAGTTAAAATGGAAAAAAACTATATTGAGTAAAGGGATGGTGAAAGGAATTGAAAATAGGCACAAAACTGGTTTTTTCACAGAGGGAAGTTAGTCAAAATCATTACAGAATAAGACAGCAGTCATATATTTATTAGTTACCTACACATAAAAAGGGATAAAAATAGCTCAAAGACAATGAACAGTTCTAGAATCTGATAAGCTGGAAGGTATGCCACAAATGGTGCATAGATTCTATTGAAACACACACAAAAAAATTTGATATAATCACTGGTAAAGTTAATCTGTATTTGTTTTGTTTTGTTTTGTTTTTTGAGACAGGTTCTTATTCTGTCACCCACGCTGGAGTGCAGTGGTGTGATCATAGCTCACTGTAACATCAACCTGCTGGGCTCAAGTGATCCTCCCACCTCAGCCTCCTGAGTAGCTGGGACCACAGGTGTGCACCACTACAGGTGGCCATTCTTTATTTTTTTCTGTAGAGTCAGGGTTTCATCATGTTGCCCATCATGTTGAAATCTTAGGCTCAAGCAATTCTCCTGCCTTGGTCTCCCAAAGTGCTGGTGTTACAGGCATGAGCAACCACATGTAATTTGAATTTTTTATACAATATCCATTGCATTTTGCTATTGCAAAAGAAAAAAATACCTTTGCAACCCTTTTATTAAAAAAGAGTTTTGCTGGGTGCAGTAGTTTGCATCTGTAGTCCCACCTACTTGGGAGGCTGAGGTGGGAGGATCACTGGAGCCCAGGAGTTCTAGATCAGCCTGGACAATATAGTGAGAAGTGGAAAAAAAAATAAATATAAAAGAGTTTCAAGACACAGGGACGTCAGTAAAAATGATATAGTATGAACCTCCAATGCCCTATGCCTCCAAGAAACATCCAAAAATCTGGCAAAAACTTTCAGAGTCAAGTTTATCTCAACTGTGGAAGATAGACATGGTTTGCAGCCATTTAACTTAACCTTGTCCTGTCCCTTTCCCCAGCATAATAGAGGTCTTGAAGACAGTATCTTGTGTTCATATGACGTTTTCCCCTCTGAGTAGGTACCTAGTACCTACTCAGGCTTGCTGGATCAAATGGTAGGCCTACTTTTAGTTATTTAAGGAATCTCCACACTGTTTTCCATAGTGGTTGTATTAGTTTGCATTCCCACCAGCAGTGTAAAAGTGTTCCCTTTTTACCACATCTGTTATGTTTTAATTTTTAAATTATGGCCGTTCGTGCAGGAGGAAGGTGATGTCGCACTGTAGTTTGGTTTGCATGTCCCTGATTATTAGTGATGTTGAGCATTTTTTCATATGTTTGTTGGCCATTTGTATATCTTCTTTTGAGAACTGTTGATGCATACATCTTAGCCCATTTTTGATGGGATTGTTTTTTTTCTTGCTGATTTGAGTTCTGTGTAGATTCTGGATATCAGTCCTTTGTTAGATACACAACATTTGTAAAAATTTTCTCCCACTCTGTAGGCTGTCTGTTTACTCTGCTGATTTGTTTTGCTGTGCAGAGAAGCTTTTTAGTTTAATTAAGTCTCATCTATTTAATTTGTTTTGTTATATTTGCTTTTGGGTTCTGGGTCATGAAGTCTTTGCTAAGCCAATGTCTAGAAGGGATTTTGTTAATTCTCTGGGTCCTTTAGATATCCTAAATGAATGTAGAAAGAATGAGCTAATGAAGAAGAGGGCCAAGGAGAGAGAAATTTCCTCCGTCAGAAAGTATTTGCAATGAAGAGCTGGTTTTCCAGCAGGTTTCCGTGTTGCTGGCCCTCTTCCTGTCAGAAGGCTGCATCCATTCCCTATTGTACTGTTCAGGGCAAAAGGTCAAGCATTCATTGGCTATGATTAGAGTTGTTTAAACCTTAACATCTGCTTGTAATTAGTATAAATCCATCCAAGATTTTGATATATGATGAATTCTAATCCTTAGTTTCCAGAGGCATTGCACATGTTTTTCTAATTTATGTTTTCATAGATATTTCATAACATGTATTGGGGGTTTTGTTGCCATTGAAAAAATAACACACAATATTGCCTAACATTTGAAAAATGCAGAAACGCCCCCCAAAAAGAAACTACTCCTAATTTATCTGCATGGAGACAATCACTATTATTAGATTGTTTTTTATATATTGTTTAAATTCTAATTTTATGGTTATTTTTATGAAGCTATAGTCAATTTGTAAACTGTTCTATGTTTTTATATCTATATATCATGAACATTTTCATTCATCTAATCTTCAAAAGCATAATTTTTGTTGCCACTTAGTATTCCATCTGTAATTCCCAGAAAATTATTTTCAAATTTATACGTAGATTTGTGCTGATAGCAAAAGATAGACATCAGTCCAACTTCTGAAAGATAGTGCAATCCTCAGGTAATCAGAGTACCAAGGTTAGTAAGCTTACCTTAACCACCAGAATTCATAGCTTAATTCTTTCACTTAGTTCAAGATATAATTACATGGTCCAATAAGTAAAAAAAAAAACTACTCCCAAATAACACTCCTGGATAAGTCCCCAAATTTCCTATTTGATAATATTGAGTTTGGGCTATTTCCCTAGATGTATCAGTATTAGTCCATATCACATTTTGTACAAAGAAAGAAGGCTTTCTTTCAACAGCATTATCTTACTGGGATGTAACTTGTGATATTCAAAAACACTGGTTGATATGCGAGTAAACTCTCAGTGAGAATGCCCCATGGACCTTCATATTTCCTGATGCCACAAGAAGCAAGAGGATAAGTAAACACAAAGACATCATGCATCACTCTGGTTACAGGACAGCCAGTTCCTAGATAATGCTTGTGAGACTGAGGTTACAGGTTATCCACAAAAGGTGTTCATCTAATTCAAACCAGGAGCCAAAATTCACTATAGCACACAGATAAATCTTCAAGAGCATGAGTCAACATGAAAAGCATGAGGAGCCCTCCTAAAACTCCAGAAATCTTCATTGCTTTAGTTCATGAACCAAGAAATCACAGAAAACAGGAACTTGTGTGCTGGTATTTTGTCTTCACCTTTTAGTATCCTCTGTACTGTGCATATATCCACTTTCTCATCCTTAAATTTGTTTATTTGTGCTTACCTCTTTTGATTTTTATTAGATTATGTAGAGGTTATTACATTTTATCTCTATTTTTTTTTAAATCATCACTTTAAACGTTTTTTGCCAAAACTTTATTTCAAATTTATGTAAAAGTTAAATAAATAGGATAGTAAACTCCTATATGTCCATTACCCAAATTCACCATTGTTTATATTTTGTCTCATTTATTGTATTATTTTTTATACATGTACATTATATAAAAAATACATATCATATATGTTTTTGTGTTTTTTCTTTGTTGAGATGGAGTATTGTTCTTGTCATTCAGGCTGGAGTGCAATGGCGTGATCTGGGCTCTCTACAACCTCAGCCTCTCGGGTTCAAGTGATTCTCAGCCTCCTGAATAGCTGAGACTACAGGTGTGTGTTGCTATGCCTGGCTAATTTTGTATTTTTAGTAGAGATGGGGTTTCACCATGTTGGCCAGGACAGTCTCAAATTCCTGACCTCAGGTGATACACCTGTCTCAGCCTCCCTAAGTACTGGGTTTACAGGCGTGAGCCACCATGCCCAACCATATGTGTATTTTCAGTTCTAGTCTATATTCTGTATTTTTCTGAATCATTTATGAGTAAATTGAAGATACCATGCCTATTCTTCTCTTCTCTACTTCGGTGGTATTTCCTAAGAACAATGATATGTTCTTACTCAACTACAGTATAACTATACTGTGATATAGAAAATAATTTATGGGTAAAACAAAACACATTGTCACATCTTCTTATTTAGGACATTAGACATTGGTACACTATTTTTGAATCAGTAGTCCATATTCTAATATATCTATGCCTCAATGATGTCCTTCATAGCAACAGAGTGCAGTGGTGTGACCACAGCTCACTGCAACCTTCATCTCTCAGGCTCAAATTATCCCTCCACCTAAGATTTCCATCTCTCTGGTTTTTCTTGAGTCTGGAAGAATTTCTCAGCCTTTTTTTTTTTTTAAATACTTTAAGTTCTTGGGTACATGTGCGGATCTTGCAGGATTGTTACATAGGTATATACATGCCATGGTGGTTTGCTGCCTCCATCCCCCCTTCACCTACATTAGGTATTTCTCCTAATGTTATCCTTCCCCAACCTTCCCAGCCCCCGCTATTGCTCCCCTAGACCCCCACCTCCCAACAGACCACAATGTGTGATGTTCCCCTCCCTGTGTCCATATGTTCTCATTGTTCAACACCCACTTAAGAGTAAGAACATACAGTGTTTGGTTTCAGTTTGCTGAGAATGATGGTCTTCAGATTCATCCATCTCCCTGCAAAGGACATGAACTCATCCTTTTTTATGGCTGCTTAGTATTCCATGGTGTATATGTGCCACATTTTCCTTGTCCAGCCTATCCTTGATGGGTATTTTGGTTGGTTCCAAGTCTTTGCTATTGTAAACAGTGCCAAAATGAACATACATGTGCATGTGTCTTATAATAGAATGATTTATAATCCTTTGGGCATATACCCAGTAATGGGATTGCTGGGTCAAATGGTATTTCTATTTCTAGATCCTTGAGGAATTGCCACACTGTCTTCCACAATGGTTGCACTAATTTACACTCCCACAAACAGTATAAAAGCATTCCTATTTCTCCACATCTTCTTCAGCATCTGTTTTCTTCTAATTTTTTAATGATTGCCATTCTAACTGGCATGAGATGGTATCTGCATGTGGTTTTCATTTGCATTTCTCTAATGATCAGTGATGATGAGCATTTTTTCATGTGTTTATTGGCTGCATAAATGTCTTCTTTTGAAAAGTGCCTGTTCAAGTGATCTACCTGCCTTGGCCTCCCAAAATGCTGGGATTACAGACATGCACCACTATGTTCAGCACATCTGTATTTTAAAAGGAAAAGTATCTAATCTTAAATGTTTTTATTGATACTATTTACAAAATACTGTATTTGTGAAAAAATTGTAATAGCAGTTGCTTCCTAATGTATTTTGTCTATTCCTATAAGGATTTTAAATAACTGTCTACCTCCACGCACCTCACAGTCTAGGTTGAAGGTTGAGTGAAATTCTTCAAGGATTCTTCTATTTCAGCTCCAAAGCATCACATTGTTTTCCTGGGAGAGGCAATTAAAATTCAGCTCAATATTTATCTTCAATATAACCCCATCTTCATTATGTCTAATATAATTTGTTTTATTTCTGTGACATGAGTGTATCATTCTTCCTTAGTTTTCAGTGGTATGACAGATCACTTCAATTTTTATGTCCTTTTGTATAAAAGAAAAACAGAGATGCCAAGCCACTGGTGTGAGTGATAAGCTGAATTCACTGTTGCTCAGGGCAGGGAAAACTGGATCCAGTCCAAAGGAATGAAGCTGTAAATGACAGGGCCTCTTGACTACCAAAGAATAACTCTAAGGCAGTTAGTTTAAAATTGGATTTCACTTATATACAGGTATATAGGAAGGAGAGCAGCTTCTCTGAAAACTGAACCAAGAACAAAGATAGGGTTTATAAATCCTTAACCAAGAGCAAAGATAGGGTTTATAAATGCAGATCTGTAGGGCCGGGCATGGTGACTTACGCCTGTAATCCCAGCACTTTGGGAGGCCAAGGCGGGCAGATCACCAGGTTAAGAGTTCGAGACCAACCTGGCTCACACGGTGAAAGCCCGTCTCTACTAAAAATACAAAAAATTAGCCAGGCGAGGTGGCATGAGCCTGTAATCCTAGCTACCTGGGAGGCTGAAGCAGGAGAATTGCTTGAACCCAGGAGGCGGAAGTTGCAGTGAGCCAAGATCACACCACTGCACTCCAGCCTGGGTGATGGAGCAAGACTCTGTTGTGCAAAAAAAAAAAAAAAGAAAGAAAGAAAGAAAAAGCAAATCTATAAAAAAGCTCACCAAAAAAAGTGACTAGTCAGCTGGAATAAGTACTTGGTTCCTTAGTTTCGATTAGGTGATTGTACTAGAGCTTAGCATATACTAATTTCTGTCACCTAGGTTGAAAATCAAATCTATTAAGTTAAGTCAGTATATTACAGTTGAGTCAAAATTTATCAGGCTATTTTCCTGCTGATTCTGGTCAGTTATCCAAGAAAAGAAAATGCTATATTTTTTTCCGAAATCCCATCTGCTCTTCTTTCAATCACATGCACACTTCAAACTCAGGATCATGCAGCAAACAAGTTTGTGTTTACACACTCAAAATTCAGCAAGAATTTCCTTCATTGTTTTGTCCATATTGGAAAGGATTTAGGAAAAGTCAGTTAGATTCTTGGGCTCAAGGACCTACATCACTATGTCATTATGAATACTTTAGACATAATTCAAGGGAGGAAAAAACAGCAGATGCTGCCATTATCCTTACTTTATTAGAAATTCATCATATTTAAAAGATTTAGATCTTTCTTCAGAAACATTTATTTGAATTAGAATTACCAATCACAGTATGGGCTATCATAAAATTACAGATTCTAAGTTAACTTATTACCTAAGTCTAATGTTACTTTCCACCTGATACTTGAATTTCTTGAGTCCCTTGAACAAAATCACTTATTAGTGATCTTCAAAAGTGGTAAAAATCCAGCAAAAGAAATAGCACAGATACAGCTCATTCTACTTTTGTACACTTGTGAATTCCCCACTATCTGTTTTGTTTTGTTTGCTGTAATTTTTCCCATGTGTTTGACACTAACCCCTCCAAATTTAATAAACACTTTAATGAGAGAATTAACTTTTTTTGGCCCAAGCTGCCTCTTTTGAACTTCTCTTTTTCCTTAATAATCAAACTAAAAGGGAGAAGTTAATTATTGTATCTAGATATTGCTGACCAATAAAATTGTATTCCTAGAAAATGAAAATGTGTCCTTCTTGGTCAACCAAATAATATTAGCCCAACAAATGTTCAAATGAGTCTATTATAACCATTTTTTAGAAAGCAAAACAGATGATGTTAAAATCAAACTCAAAATTGTAGCTTAAAGGGGGTTTGAATTGCATAACTGTTTTACATTGAAAAGAATTCCTTTACTTAATAAAAAGTATATTTTGTGATAAGCATTGGAGACATCAGTATAAACTCATATTTAGCTTCATATAAATACAGATGGTTACATATGGAAATATTTATGGATTTGTGTATACACAGTGATTATTAAACACATATGTATTTCCTTGCTCTGTCAGCCGAGAGAGGTAGTAGCAATAACACCCCAGTAGCAAAAAGGACAGCTAGGACCCAGATCTTGGTTTCTAATAACGTTCTCCAATGAAAGTAACCAGGGCTTCTTAAAGAAATGACTGGTTCTAGGGCTAGGGCAGAAAATAGACAAGATGATCCTTCAATATTTTATAGTGTCAGAATGTATGGAAGTTCTAAACAAACATGCAGGATGCCTCACATGATGGGGACATGTTGAAGGGACACATAACAAGCTGAAAGAGCTTCCTGTGGTCAAAATTGCAACAATTTGAGCAGTAAATTTTAAAAAGAATATTGGCTTATAACACGAAGTTTAAAATAAATATCCACAAGTCCATACCAATAGAACTAAATGATCAAATAAGTAAATGGAGCAGAAAAGACAAATTTCCCCATGCTGATGAGTTCCAAGTAATTTGTGTAGATACTCTGCCATCAAGAAGAAAGAGTAGAACTCCCCACTCCTTTAATGTGGACAATACATAGTAACATGCTTCCTAAGAACACATTATGGAAAGGGAGAGAAAAAAAAAACAGTAACTTTACAGTGGATAAATCTGTCAAGCACTACTTCAGCTGGGTGATCAAGGTTAATCTGAACAGTGATAAGTCATATTAACACTAAATATCTTTGATATAAAGTTATGAAAATGGCACTTTACTTCTGTGATCTTCCTTCCAAAAACTCATAATCCCAGTCTAATCATGAGAAAATATCTGAAAAATTCTAATAGAAAAGGATTCTACAGAATTCATTACCAGCATTCCTCAAAACTGTCAAGGTCATTAAAAACAAGAAGTCCAAGAAACAGTCACAGCCAAGAGGAGTACAAGAACATTGGACAATGAAATGTTTTTGGTATCCTAAATGTAATATTGTAACAGAAAAAAGATATTGGGTTAAAAATAATAAAATCAATCTACTAAATAATAGCATTCGCAGCAACCTGGATAAAAGTGGAGACTATTATTCTAAGTTAAATAAATCGGGAATGGAAAACCAAACATCGTATTTTCTCACTCATAATTGAGAACTAAGCCATGAGGATGCAAAGACATAAGAATGATACAATGGATTTTTGGGACTCAGAGGAAAGGATGGGAAGGAGGCAATCTGTACTGTACACATTGGGTACAGTGTATACTACTTGGATGATCTTATTAAATATTCCAAAAGCAGGGAAACAGGAATTAACTGTATGTTAATATAAATATGGCAAGTAGGCCCTGAAATATATTCCTATGCTATATTGAGAAATTCTGAAAAAAGTGAAGAACTTTTTATAAATATTTCTAATATTTATAAATATTATTTTTAAAATAAAATAAAATTTTAAATATAAAATATTTATGAAATACCTGAAAATTTTATTCAATATTTTATAAAAATATTTATAAAATATAAAATGGTTAAATATAAAATAAAATTTATAAAATATATAAATATTTTTAATATTTATAAATATTGTCAACTCATGATGTTGAAAAATCTCAGAAATCACCACTGAAGAACTTACTCATGTAACTGAATATCTGTTCCCCAAAAACCTATTAAAATAAAAAATAAATTTAAAAAATTAAGAAACAGTAAATATTAAAAAAAAAAAGTCAGGGATTTTCTCTGTTTCTTTAAAGGATGAGGATTACATTTTCATTTCTCAGAAAGAGGGATTGATATGGTTTGGCTGTGTCACCATTCAAATCTCATCTTGAATTGTAGCTCCCATAATTCCCACTTGTTGTGGGAGGGACCTGGTGGGAGGAAATTGAATCATGGGAATGATTTCCCTCATAATGTTCTTGTGGCAATGATTAAGTCTCATGAGATCTGGTGGTTTTATAAGGGGTTTCTCCTTTTGCTTGGCTTTCATTCTCTTTTGTCTGCTGCCATGTAAGACATGCCTTTCACCTTTTGCTATGATTGTGAGGCCTCCCCAGCCACGTGGAACTGTGAGTCCCTTAAACCTCTTTTTCTTTATAAATTACCCAGTCTTGGGCATGCCTTTATCAGCAGTGTGAAAACAGTCTTATACAGTAAATTGATACCAGTAGAGTGGAGTGCTGCTGTAAAGAGATCCGAAAATGTGGAAGAGACTTTGGAACTGGGTAACAGGCAGAGGCTGGAATAGTTTGGGGGCTCAGAAGAAGTAAAAAAAATATGGGAAAATTTGGAACTTCCTAGTAACTTGCTGAATGGCCCAAAATGCTAATAGTGATATGGACAATAAGGTCCAGGCTGAGGTGGTCTTAGATGGAGATAAGGAACTTGTTGGGAACTGTAGTAAAGGTGACAATTGTAATGTTTTAGCAAAGAGACTGGTGGCATTTTGCCTCTGCTCTAGAGATCTGCAGAACTTGACTTGAGGGATTTGATTTAGGGCATGTGACAGAAGACATTTCTAAGCAGCAAAGCATTCAAGAGGTGACTTGATAGCTGTTAAAAGCATTCCATTTTAAAAGTGAAGCAGAGCATAAAAAATTAGAAAATTTTCAGCCTGATGATGTGATAAAAAAGAAAAACCCATTTTCTGAGGAGAAATTTGAGCCTGCTGCAGAAATTTGCATAAGTAACAGCGAGCCAAATGTTAATGGCCAAAACAATGGTGAAAATGTTTATGGCACGTCAGAGACCTTTGTGGCAGCCCCTTCCATCACAGGCCTGGAAGACTAGGAGGACAAAATAGTTTTGTGGGGTGGGCCCAGGACTCCCCTGCTGTGTGCAGCCTAGGGACTTGGTGCTCTGCGTCCCAGCTTCTCTAATCATGGCTAAAAGGGGACAAGGTACAGTTCAGCACATGGCTTCAGAAGGTGCAAACCTCAAGTCTTGGCAGCTTCCATGTGGTGTTGAGCCTGTGGGTGCACAGAAGTCAAGAATTGAGGTTTGGGAACCTCCACCCAGGTTTCAGAGGATGTATGAAAAGACCTGAATATCTAGGCAGAAGTTTGCTTCGGGGCAGGGAGTGCCCACATGGAAAACCTCTGCTAGGGTAGTATGAAAGGGAAATGTGGGAGCCCCCACACAGAGTCCCCACTGGGGCACTGCCTAGTAGAGCTGTGAGAGGAGGCCTACTGTCCTCCAGACCCCAGAAGATAGATCCACTGACAGCTTGCACCATGCACCTGGAAAAGTGGCAGACACTCAATGTCAGTCCATTTGGAAATTAGCTAAAAATAATGTATCAATATTAGTGCATTAATTGTGACAAATGTATCATACATTAGCAAAATGTTAATACAAGAAACTGGGTTGGCAGTATAGGGGAACGCTATCACCTTAATTTTTCTGTAAATCTAAAACTATATTTTAAAAAGTCAGGGTTTTTCAGAAGTACATGTTAAAGTATAAAAAGTTTAGGTGATTTGGGTTTGTACGTATAAACTATTAGCAGTCTAAAGTCAATTGTATTTAATTCTTTGTCTATTATTTTTATTGATTTATAATTATGCATATTTATGTGGTACTGGTGATATTTTGATGCTTGCATGTAATGTGTAATGATAAAATCACTATATGTAGGATACCCATCACCCTCAAACACATTTATCATTTCTTTTTGTTGTGAACGTTTCAAATCTTTATTTCTAGCCTTCTTATTTTTCTTTCCTTGTTTTGCAATATTCACTGCACTCTTTTGATAAAATGAATTAAAAGTATTTACTTTCACTTCCCCAGACTAAAATGTCTAATATGCCACTTAAGTTCATATGCTTAATGTGTTATTCTGTAACCTCTTTGAAATGTTTTTCATATAAATTCTTTTCAGAAACAATTTATTATGGAGTTATGTTTTCAACTTTACTGAGTGAAGGACACTATTTCTTCCCTTTAGAGGTTCAAATGAATCTTACATTCAAAATGCAGGTCTCATATATATTACTTTTACTCTGAAAAGGAAAATGTGCCTTCTGAGATAAACAAAATACAGTGCAATATGTGGGCACAATTATGGATCTTGAGGACTAAAAGTGACCCTGAAGTGAAGAACTCCTGGTACAGAATGGAAAAAATTATTCCAGCAATGAGCAGATGATGGCAACCAGGACAAAAAGAAAGTAAAATAAACAAAGCAAAATAAAACACTCCAAGCACATCATATGTTGAGAATATTTATAAATGTTAGAAATAATATTTATCATAAAGTTCTTCTTTTTTTTTTCAGAATTTCTCAATATAGCAATAGGAATATATTTGGGGGCCTGCTCACCATATTTATATTAACATACAGTCAATTCCTGTTTCCCTGCTTTTGGAATATTTAATAAGATCAAAAGCCCTTTCCTGACATAAAAATTCTACACAACCCTGGAAAAATTCTGGGAAGAAAGTTGTTTCCTTTGGGCAGGAATGCATATTCTGTGATTTTAAGGGGGGAAATTTAGCTCAAACTGGAGGGCTTTCACTAGAGCATGATAAGTTAGAACTACAGAAAGCAAACTTTAGATATTTGGGAAAGAAATTAGTTGTGCTAAAAAAATTACACCAAATTTGAAATAGGATAAAGGAATCACTGTATGGCCTTTCAGTGTCAGAACACTGTCTAATAGGACCACCGAAGGATTATCTAATTCTCAAGGGGATATCCCTTTGATTTAGTAGCTACCTTTGATAAAGGCCCAGGTTCTGTGAATTGCATGTCAATGGTATACATTTTTTTTTTGTCCAGTAGACGTGCAATTAATTTCTCTCAGAAATGATAACCCAAAGATTATAGTTTTATTGCCCTGTAGAATATTAATCAGTTTTGTCTCTTACTGAGTAAACTTATTTCAGCAAGTCTTCTATTTCTTGGCTGACTTAATATCAACTTCTCCCTCTCCCTCTCTATTTCTCTCTCTTAATATCTCTCTGTCTCAATCTTTCTATATATAGAGAGAGCTCTCTATACACATATAAATATATATACATATAAACATTACATGTATATATACATATACTTGTATATAGATATATATCAGTATATGTACATAAACACAATATATGTATACTGTATACATATATTGTATACATATACATATATGTATATACTGTGTACATATATGTATATTATATTTACATATAATATATGTAAATATATCTCAAATATTATCTCAAATATTCTTTGAGGAGCTTAACCATTCTAGTGGCACCCATATTAAGTCAAATACATCTTTGATCCATGTCTCTTGTAGAATTTGTATGAGAGTCATGCTTTAATTAAATTATTCAGTTATTTACTTGCACTTCCCCAGGTGAGAGTTTCCATGTACACTCTTCAACCCTCTTAAAACAAGTCACTGAAAAAAGATTTCACATAAATGTATTGAGTTAGAACTCAAATCAATGTATTGATTTAGCTCAAACTTGAGGGCTTTCACTAGAGCATGATAATATTAGAACTACAGAAAGCAGACTTTAGGTATTTGGGAAAGAAATTAATTGTGCTAATTTCTGCCACTAGTTACTTCTTCCCTGCTGCTACATATGTCCTCATTTATTATGAGGTGGCTCAAGACAGTACTTGTGAGCGGCTCTCAGTGGTGACAGAACATAGATGGCTTAACTTTTCCAAAGTTAAACAGTTTGACCTTATGATGAACATGTAAGTTGAATGTGTCATAAGCTTTCACAGCTTTTAAGCATTATCAGTTGGCAAACATGCTTTTAACATTTTACACTTTAAAAGAAAACCAATTCACTATGGAAAATTAACACTCACTTAGCATCAAATATTATCCTTAAGAGAATAAAACAGATTTCAATCTGCAGATTATAATGGAGGTGGGGGAATAATATGATTAACATTATTATTTATCAAGTAGTCAATTTTTAACATTGTGCCTTTTGTGATACAATCACTCTAGGATTGAAGGACATTATATAAATAATTGAAATAAATAAAACAAGGGCAGAATAACTATCACATTAGACTTCATTAAATAGTTAAATAGGCATATTATGTTGAACAAGTAATTTGGCTGCTCAGTCAGCCTAGGAATGAAGTTGCACAAAATGGCAGTCATCTTTAAAACTCTCCTGTATGTGGTTCCTGGAATGAAATAAAGAAATGTCTGTAAAAGTATTCAGTATGGTGTGACCGCTATTGATGATGAGAAGCCCCTAACTGCTTAGACCTTTACCTAACACTATCAGCATTTTACAAATAAATGAACATGGAAGTGAAAATTCTGTCCCAGTGAAAATCACTTGCTTCTCCTACTTATGATAATATATCAGAGTTTTTACTGGATTTCTATAATTTATAAAACACGTTCAAGAGCCAGTAAGTGGCATAGTTGGAATTTAAATGCTAGACTTTAAACTCTACATCCAGTGCCTTTTTCAAAAGATGGCTGCCTTTATATTCTGCATGTCTTGACTTCACATTGTTTCATATCAGGGTTTATTAAAACCTTGTTTTGTGTTTCAGGATGGAAAACAGTATTTTCAAGGTTTCACTTCCATAGGAACAGGATATATATCTATACAGTAAATTCTCCATTATCCATGCCAATAAAGAACATTCACATGAAAAATGAAAAAAACTATAACTAGTCTACCACCTAAGATAGGTCCCACCTGCAAAGAAGTAAATGTGTGTTTCCATATCCATTCATATTTATGTCTCATGACAAACACCATATAGTCAACTCTTCATTGTTTCCCACGTATATTCTGTCGAAAATAGTGGTGCCACCCAGATTGAGGTTTTCCAACACACTCATATTTAGAAAACCTGGAAGTTTATCTTTCCTTTACTGAACTGCTTATCTTTATTACTGAGGCAAATTATACTTCTGACCAAAAGGCTAATGCATGTAGTAAGCCTTTGGGTTTTTCAACCCAAAGGTTGAAATTTATATTTCAATTTAATAGACATTGAAATAGCACCATTTGTATAGTCTTCAGGTATAAATATGAGAAATATGAATATTTTAAATATCAGGTGGAAAGGGCAACCATACTGGATTAGGGTCTAAGAACCTCAAGTTCCAGTAGAGTTCATGCTACAGGTTTTACATAAGGAAATTAGTGAATCACCTGGGACTGTTTTTCTCAGATGAAAATCAGAGGGCTGGGCTGACGTCTAAAGAATATCTCAGTTCTCTTCCATTTAATAATTCATTGAGTCCTCTAAATTTTTTCAAACATGAAAATAAATTCCAAATAAAATTTTAGTGTTTTTGAAAACATAAACATCTAAAATTTAAATAGGTATTTCTTCTAGGATGAAACAAAGAAAATAGTTGTAGTTGTACCTGGTTTTTACACTAACTCAGAAGAGCTAACATAGCCAAGAAAAGCTTCCCTGTAACTGTACCAATTGAGACAAGATTGTAAATACCTCTTAAACTTGGATAATCTGCAGTGTTTGTGATATGTTGACTAAAAATATAACTATATCAGTGCTATGGATTAAATAATAACTTTAAAATAAACATTTCACAGATTATCACATATTTATCTGAGAACATATAAGTAAAAACTAATATGAATCATCAGGACATTCTCTTTTGAGTATGGCTAAAAAATCAATAGTAAAATCTACATACCTCAAATGCCCAGCTTTGAAAACTAAAAAACCTCACCCTTCAATGTGAATTCTATCAACTTTTGTTTTTCCAACATTTCAATTTTCTTTTCCCTACCAAAAAGAAAAAAAAAATTCCCCACTTAAGTATTATCTTCAGGACCATTAATGTCCAAGTAAATGTGGTCTAACCAAATAATTTGGCACCATAGCTAAGATTAAAAAAAAAAAAAAAGCAAATAATTTCCAGAAGAATTAAAACACAGCTCTCTCTATTGGTGTAGGTATTTCAGTTCTGCTGAGACCCCCTCACATTTAGCTAGAGAAAGTTTCCATGGGAACTGAAGAATGTGCTCTAATGAGTCTTGAAACACACAAATACGAATCTTTGCTTCTTACAAGTGGACAACACTTTATCTCTCTAATGATTAATGGAAGACATTTGAATCTATTTTGGTTTGAGACAAAAACTGGAAGAAAGTCAGTTCTTTCAATTATACAAAGCCTGAAATTAGGTATTAGTAAAGTTGAAGTGAGTACAGGATAGTAATATATGTCCCAGCTGTTCTAGCTTTTCCGGGGTATTTTTTCCCAAAGGGAAGAATATATTACTATATTAAATATCTTGTGCTACCATAAAAAAACTTTAAAATTAATTTTCTTAATCCAAGCAGACTTTCTATTGTCATTGTTGCTTTTCAATAATGTCTTATAGAATATAGAGTGAAGAGTTGTAACAATACAAAATATCAAAATAGATGTTTAATTTTTATGAGTTTTTTTTTGGTAGAGAAAAATTTGGGATAGATTAATGGGAATGCTCAAGTCAATATATGAAAAAATAAAACACTTGCAAACCATTGAGTTGAAAAACAGGTATAGCTTTTCAAAAGTCTAAAGACCAAAAACCCATGACCTTATAAAAAGAAAATTGATATTAGTCAAGAACAAATCATGACTTTACTTCAAAATATCTCTGCATAAATGTGTATAGAAAAGATAATAACAGATAAATCTACCCCAATCTGAAAACAAACATCAACAAAAAGACAGTAAACTCCCTGGAGAGGAATCTGTGTTGCTATTGGTTGTGACACTGGTTTCCAAGGTAGTGATTATATTTGAGAGGCCCCTGGCTACAAATCCATGATCTTGAAGACCTTCCGTAGAATCTAAAGCAAATAGACCATTTTAATAGACTAACTTGTGCTTTCCAGTGTTCAGACACCTAGACCTTAACAAACCAAATTTCTCTTACTAAAAAGGCAAGGCAAAAAGCAAGGTAATTATTGAAAATTTAGGGTTACAACTGTTTTTAACTTTTCAGAGCAAAAAGTTAGAAAATGTCCAGCCAGTATTTTTTTAGAACTCATATTTTTTAGAATTCTATGACAGGCATTGTAATAGGCACGATAGAAGCTAGCCCATATAATGTCTTTGTACAATTTAGAAGACACATTGGTGTTTAGATTCACAGCATATAAAGCACAATTGGAATTTAAGCTCCCCTTCTCACCCCTTAATTCAGACACACTTGTGCAGTATATAAACTGCACAACTGTACAGATGGCTCTGGCACGAGATCTTGAGTATACAGTGATGACTAGAACAGGCCAATTAACACCAGCAGAAAACAATAACTAGGATCTGATTATTAAAGGACTATCAGTATTTAAGCAATAAATACTAATTGGATCCACATTCATTGAGAAAATACTATGTTTCAGGAACACTATGTAAGAAATACAAAGATAGGATCTGAGAACTACAAAAGAACTCTCAGCACATAATGATGCCATACAAACCCCTGCACTAACAGACCTGATCAACCCTAACATGGCTTCTGGCTGCCTAATGCTACATCCCTGAAAAGACTCAATCCTTTCTTGAGTTCCTGTCTGAAAAAGCTCAAGCCTGTCAAAAGAATTTATTGTTTGTCCTAGCCAACATTTGACAATAGGCCCCTGACTCCCCTTTCTTAGAGAATTTACTAAAAAGTACTTATAATTGTAAATCCTTCTTCTGTAACTTTGAGATATATATGTATGTATCTCCTATACCCCAGGGTATCTTTCTCAAGGAACTAAAAGCCATTCCTTTAACATATAATCATCAGGAAAGATAGAACCTCTGTATCTCAGTCTCTGTGGGAAGATAGAATTCCAACTTCAATAATTGCCAACTAGCAGACACAGCTGGCCTAATCACATTTACACTGACCAACCTTTTTACTTCTGGTAATTTTTACTTCCCTGACTCTACTTGAGCCCCTGCTCACTTTTCCTTCCTACTCCTTTATTCTTCTTTTAAAATGCCCCATCCATCACTTCTGCACACATTGGAATGGAGCTTAAGCTGTTCCCTTACTGTCAGTAGTTACTGAATAAAATCTGTTTTTAGCACTTAAACTAATGTCCAGTTTGTTTATTTTTGAGAGATCTAAAGAAAATATGCTAGTATGGAAAACAACCATGTTCAGAAATGAGTATAAAATGCAAAATGAAAATGGGATGCTAGCACATTGATTAATTAAAAGTACAAAATAAGGCCTGCGCATTGCTGCAATAATAACATCTAAGAAGAAGGGAGAGATCCATTGTAAGGGGTGAAAGGAAATATAGAAGTAGGACTTTAATTGGACTTTATATGTTTAACTTTGAACAAGAAAAATAGAATTGAATGTATATTGTCGTATGTTCATATTACTCCAGAAGACATAAGCCTGGTCATAATGATACTAATAAATTCTAATACCCACAAGCGGAAGGAACTTGTCTGATTTTTTTCATATCTGCATTATCAATGTGTAAAATACAATGGTCTCAATGAAAATTTATTAACTAAGGAGATACCACTTATAAAGGGAAAGAAGGATATGTGAGCTAAAAGGCGGTTTATGCAAACTTAACTGGTTGCTTCCCCAGTTTTCTGTTGAAAGTTTATATGCAAAGAAAATTCTTCATCTTCCAACTACTATTAAACTCATATTTTTTTTAGTTATTACATTTCTAGAATTCTACTTTGTTTTTCTTTATAGTTTCTACTTCTCTGTTGTTAGTTCTTATTTATTTATTCTTTATGACTATCTTAATTTTGTTCTTAAGCATATTTGCATAATGTATATATAACATCAACTATATATATATATACCCACACATTTATGTAATAACATCATTGCTAATTTTAACAGATAGGCCATCTGATAACTTGTTTATTATCTACTTTTTCTCTTATCAGTGGTTATATTTTTATGTTTCTTCTCATTTCTATTTTTTTTTATTATGTCTTAGATATTTTGGGAGTGTGTTGTAAAGACTCTAGATTTTGTTCTTATTTTGAAGAGTCTTAATTTTGTTCTCACAGATAGTCTAATGAACTTGTGGAAGTTTGATTTTTTACTTTGTTATGGTGGTTCACTTTGAGTTTGTTCTTAGGTTTATGAAAAATTCATAGTCCAAGGACATAGTCGTTTTCCTACAAAGTGACCATTTTAATGGAAAACACAATGTGCTTACTAATCTCTAACTTTGCATAGTTCAAACTCAAAACTCTCTCTCCCATGAAATGAGCAGAAGTTTTAGTCTTTCAGCTGTTTCTTTTCATCAGGCTCTTTGTAATCAAGCCCCTGGTTTTTGCCACTTAAGAGTGGACCCTTGGGGAAATGTGTGTGCAAATTTGGGGTGTCTCTTCTATGCCTCTTTTGTGAAATATCACTCTCAGTTTCCAGCTGCTCTACACTCTGGAACTTCATGCTCTGATCCTGAAAAACAGTAAGACTACTTAATTTTTTAGCCACTCTAGCTAGAGGTCTTGGAAGTGCCCTGAAGGAAAATGTCTAGAAATATATTTCTTACTTAACACATTTCTGTTCTTTCAAGAGCCAAATCCTCTTCAGTTTCTGGCTGCTTCTCCTCTCCTGTTTCCTCTACAATGATTTCAAATCATTGTTTTACATATTTTTTTTCTAGAGTTTATAACTTTTATCTAATGAGTATAAGTTCAATAAAAGCTACTCTCATTACCGAAATAAGAACTCTCGCTGTATTCTTAGTCCTAGTCCTAGAAAGGTATTCTAGTACGGAGTTGCTGGGAAATGGTGAAATTCTCTGAAATTCAGAATCCCCTGTCTAGTGGACTCTTTCTAGTTAATCTGTCTGTCTTTCATTATGATTTGAACTATTTTATAGCTAAAGTGTAGAAATCAGACAGAGATGCAAATGACTCTTTCCATAGCAATGCAAACAGATTTCATGGGGTAGAATTCAATAATGTATTATTCTGTGGATATTGGCTATTTCTACATTTATTTAAAACATCTCTGGCCAGGTGGGGTGGCTCATGCCTGTAATCCCAGCACTTTGGGAGGGTGAGGTGGGCAGATCATGTGAGGTCAGGAGTTTGAGATCAGCCTGGTCAACATGGTGAAACCCTACTAAAAGTACAAAAAAAAGTCCCAGCTATTTGGGAGGCTGAGGCAGGAGAAGTGCTTGAACCTGGGAGCCAGAGGTTGCAGTGAGCTGAGATTGGCCCATTGCACTCCAGCCTCTGTGACAAGAGTGAGACTCCATCTCAAAAAAAAAATTCTGTATTTCTGATTGTATTATATTTATATACGTATTTTCTATAAATTCTCTTTTGAACTGTTTGTAACATTTTACTGTCTCATATTAATTAATGTATTAAAATATATTTGCATGTGTTCATTTTATATTTATATGAGAAGTATAATTTTATCTTTTAAAAAGTTATCTTCTAACTCTATTCAACTCGTATGTCTTAAACATACTCAGTTTGCCAATGAAAATTTGCTTTTAATATTGCTACCACTGAAATGTAGATCACTACGTAGAGTTCCCTAAATTTAGCTGAAGGCTTCCAGGTTGTAGATTAAGTATAAAACGCTCACAAACATCACATACAAATGCATCACATACCATCACATTTTGAAGTAAACTACTACACAGATTTTACCATATAGATCAGCGAAGACTTTTAAAAGAAGGGCATAAGGAGAGGTTAAGCTTAAGCTTATTGGAGATAATTGAGGACCATTTTCAACCATTATCTGGTTGAAGATACAAACATAGTCTGTTTGTTTTAATATCAAATCACTCTTAATTTCAGTATATCAGCATAGAAGAAACCATATTAAATAGCTATTTCACAAGACCCATGGCTATTAATCATCTTTTTGGTAACTATCCAGCAAAAGTATAGCATCTTGTTATTTTGAATTATATGCATTAGTTTGTCAAGGTTGTAGCATAATTATTTCATTTAGCATGATGACACAAATGAATTATGTAGTCATATAATGCTATTTTCCTTGTAATTGCTGTGTTAAATGGTCTTTGTGATTCATCCACAGCCAACTGAATGATGCATTTTCAAAGATTTTGCTTTATAAAATCAAAAAATCACAACAGTTTCCAAATGTATTTTTATATGTAACTATTTGTTCAGTTTACTTTCAGTAAAATAGATGATTTAGTTTAAACAGTCTATCTAGTCAACTATCTGGGGCCAGGAAAATGAGGATGTGAACTGCTAAAACCATCTGTTAATATCCACAAACACCCTGAAATTCAAAAAGAGTCTTTTTGTATCAAATCAGATACAAAAAGAAATAAAGATATAAAGGAAGAAGCAAATGTATTTATTGTTAATCTACCTATACTAGGTATAAAATAAAAACAAAGTATTTGGACAGTCTCATAATTTTTGTTTCTTATGAGAGCTAAAATATAATAATAAAATTAATTTAAAAAACAACCTTGGCTAAAACCTAAATGCAATATTCTGTTTTTTGAATCCTTCAAAAATTGGAGAAAATAAAATAAATTACCATTGAACTAGATGAAATAAATGTGAGAGTAAGTACACATCTCTGAGACTTGCTCTAAATCCGTAAATGAATGAATTAATTAATTAAATGGAAATGAGTCAATAAAAGAAGACTAGCCCAGTGATGCTAGTGTCTCATCAAATCAATGATTATCAATGTAGTTGATGTTCTCCTAGGGTCCAGTTTTTTAAATACCTTAATAAACCAAGTGCAATGGCTCATGCCTGTAATTCCAGCACTTTGGGAGGTTGAGGCTGGCAGATCACTTAAGTCCAGGTGTTCAACACCAGCCTGGCCAACATGATAAAATACTGTCTTTACAAAAAATACAAAAATTAGCCCGGTGTGAGGGCGTGCGCCTATAGTCCCAGCTACTTGGGAGGATGAGGTGGGAGGATTCTTGAGCCCAGAAGGTTGATGCGGCAGTGAGATGTGATTGCGCCACTGCACTCAAGCCTGGGTGACGGAGTGAGACCATGTCCAAAAAAAAAGAAAGACACATTAATAAGCAAACCCCATATGCTTAGAAAACTGGCATACTCAGAGCTCAGCTTATCATTTGCCCATCTCTAAGTATTAGAAAAGGGGTAACAAAAAGTGTGTATCACAATCCTCATGCCCAAACAGATTCCTGCTGAATTTGTCTTCTGCTTCAAGAGTGTGGCTAGGGTGGTGGTTCATGCCTGCAATCCCAACACTTTGGGAGGCCAAGGCAGGCAAATCACCTGCGGTCAAGAGTTCAAGACAAGCCTGGACAACATGGAGAAACCCCGTCTCTGCTAAAAATACAAAAATTGGCCGGGCATGGTGGCATGCAGCTATAATCCCAGCTACTCGGGAAGCTGAGGTAGGGGAATCACTTGAACTGTGGAGGCAGGGGTTGCAGTGAGCTGAGATTGTGCCACTGCACTTTAGCCTGGGCAACAGTGTGAGACACTGTGTCAAAAACAGCAAAAAAGACAAAGAGAGAAATTCCACGTCGAAACTGCACAGCCCAGAGCTGGTGTATACACCTAGCTATCTATAACTGTAGCTCAGGGCCTCAAAGCATTGGTATCAGATTGATTGCTTTGACATTTGGCAAAGCCAAACTAACAAGGCAATTAACTCAAATTAGAAGGCTGGTTATTTTCATCAGTTTATCAGGGACTTCAGAGGTGGCTGAAAGCTTTCAAGGAGCTTTGTAGAGCCTCTTATGTGGTGGCATATGTGGGAGGAACATGAGCAACAGTTGAACAGCTTAGCAGAAAGCTTCCTTTCAACTTCCTTCTTCATGGAATGGCAAAGAGTTTGCTGTGAAAGAACAAAATCAGTGCTTTTCCTTCCCCCAGTAAAAGCATTATTTGGAGCTCATAACTTTTGTGTTTATTTACTTTTCCCTAAAAAAAAATTATTGAAATGTCCTTTAACTTTGGATATTCTAGTAAAACTACAACCACAGTATCAAAATATCCTACCTTCCAACAGCATACAACCATCAGGCAACTTGTAAATATAGTATTAATATTTAGCAGATTTGTTTGTAGGGTTGTCAAGCAAGTAAAAATATAGGATGCTCAGTTTAAAGTGAATTTCAGATAAACATCTTTTATATAATATATTTGATGCAATATTTGTTGGACTAAAATAATCATTCCGAGCCCTGACTTTGCCAACTTCTATGCATCTTAGGAAATTTAGATATGGAAACCCAAGCTTTATCTTAGTCAGAATAGCTTACAGTTCCAGGCCTAAGTAAAAATAGGGCTTATATGCCTCTTTATCCAGGGGAAATAGTAATTTCTTGGGAAAAAGATTAGCCTATTAGTAACAAGACAGAAAAACCATAGTTGGTCACTCACTCCTCAGAGAGTAGGGCCTCTATAGCAATTCACTTTCGAAGCCTAAAACAGAAGTTGAAATTAGAGGAGAGAGGCCTTTTAGGACAGAAGTCTTTAAATGTTTTTATTGATGTGCTCTCTAAAAGAATGTTTTAAAATGATAAACTGACTTGAATATTTTTTAATGATGCCTTAAATTGTATAAAAATTTTAAGTACTTGCATTTTCAGTATATCCTTTATAGTATACATGCCATACACCCACACATACACACATTATATATATTACAGTTTATATCCTAGCTTATTGGAGATTTTTTACTAAAACTGGCTTATGGAGCATGTAAATTTCAAAGAACTATTAAATCAAACTAAATTTTAAAATTTCAGAATTTTTTATTTCAGTGTTTGTAAGACTATGCATGATATTTTTCCATCTACTTTGCCATATTTTATAAATTTAAAAATATTTTTTAAACTGACACATAATAATTGTAGATATTTATGGCATATGTAGTGATTTTTCCATACGTAAAATGTATAGTGATCAGATGATGATAATTAGCATATCCATCATCTCAAGCATGTATCATTTATTTGTGTTGGAGACATTCAATATCCTCCTTGATATAGTTTGGATATTTTTCCCCTACCAAACCTTAAGTTAAAATGGGATCCCCAATGTTGGGTGGGGGCCTGGTAGGAAGTGTTTGGGTCATGGGGGAGGATCTCTCATGTATGACTTGGTGCCCTTCCCATGGTAATGAGTTGCCACAGATCTGGTTGTTCAAAAAACGTCTGGGACCCCCCCACCACCACCTTTCTTTCTCCCCATCTCTTGCTCCCTCTCTCGCCATGTGATATGCCATTGCCATGATTGTAAGCTCCCTGAGGCCTCACCAGAAGCCAAGCAGATGCTGGTGCGACACTTGTACAGACTGCAGAAAACTCTTTCCTTTATAGATTAAAAAGCATTAGATATTCCTTTACAGCAATGTAAAATGGGCTAACACATTCCTTCTAGTTATTTGAAACTTTACATTAAGTATAGTCTTCCTACAGTGTTATAGAACACTAGTCTTATTCCTCCTATCTTTAATTTTGTATCCTCTAATGTCTCCCCCATCTTTCTCTTCTCCTTACCCTTCCTAGACTCTAATATCTTCTGTCTACTTTTTACTTTTATGAAATCAACATCTTTTAGCTTTCACATAGGAGTGAGAACATGAGGTGTTTACCTTTCTGTTCCTGGCTCATTTTACTTAATTTCCTCTGGTTCCATCTGTGTTGTTGCAAATGACAGGATTTTCATTCTTTTTCATGGCAGAATAATGTTCTGTGGTATTTTTACAGCATATTTTCTTTATCTATTCATCTGTTGTTAGACTACTAGGTTGATTTCATATCTTGGCTATTGTAAATTGTGTTACAGTAAACGTGGAGGTGCAGATGTCTCTTTGATATGTTGATTTCCTTTCATTTGGATTAATGCCCAGTGGTGAGATTGCTAGATCATATGATAGTTCTATTTGTAGTTTTTTGAGAAACCTTCATACTGTTCTTCATAAGTGGGAAAGCAGGAACATCCTACATGGCTGGAGAAGGAGGAAGGGGTGGGGAGGTGCCACACACTTTTAAACAACTAGATTTTGTGAGAACTCACTCACTAGCATGAGAACAGTGATGGGGAGGTCTGCCCCCATGATCCAATCACCTCCCATGAGGCCCCACCTCCAACATTGGGAATTCAATTTGACATGAGATTTGGGTGGGGAAACAAATCCAAACCATATCATAGTTGATAATTTTTCTTATTTGTGTCTTATCTTTCTAACCAGAATCTATAATATTATACTCTTTTTTGTGTGTGTGACACAGAGTTTCACTTTTGTTGCTCAGGCTAGAGTGCAATGGTGTGATCTCAGATCACTGCAACCTCCGCCTCCTGGGTTCAAGCAATTTTCCTGCCTCAGCCTCCCAAGTAGCTGGGATTACAGGTGCCCGCCACCACATCTGGCTAATTTTTTGTATTTTTAGTAGAGACAGTTTTGCACCATGTTGGTGAGGCTGGTCTCGAACTCCTAACCTCAAATGATCCACCCGCCTTGGCCTCTCAAAGTGTTGGGATTACAGGTGTAAGCCACCACACCCAGCCCAGAAATTACACTCTTTTGTATCCACTGTGAAGTCAACTTGGTTCTTCACATTCCAGGCAAATGTAATGTAAATACGTATGAATACACATACATACATACACTACTTCTCATCACTTCTCATCTGCCTACCTTTCAACTAGATGCACAAATTATCTTCTTCATTTCATTATTTTTCAAACATTTCCCCCACATAGTCCTGTAGGGCAAAATCAGGAGAGTATTAAGGCTGGGGAAAGATGAGTGTTATGTGTCTGCTTTGGGTTGAAGTATAACAGTATGGCAGTAAATGATACCCTGAATCCTGAATCATTCCTGAAGTCTCTTTTGTTTTGAGATACCAGTGTTATTTTTCTTTAGCATTTATGAGGATAATGAGTTGACTCCATTCGTAAGATAAAAGGTGAAAAACTAAGCAAATGCTGCAAGGGAGATATTTAATCAATAGTTTCACAAAAACTAACATTATAATAAAATTGTACAAATATTTAGCTAAATTGCAAAACTGTTATGATTGTTCCCTTCATGCAATTTGCCATTATAACAAACCACAAGAAAAATCATGTCTTTGTAAACAAATGAACATCAAATAAGTAAGACTATACAAGGTTATCTGCTAGCTCTAACACAATTGTTAACTTGAATTTTTCATGAGGTCTGTTTAATTAAATATACTTGATATCTTGGGTTGCCTGTCATCTTTTTTTTAGGGCTGTGAATGTTTCATATTTGATAGCTATGTATAACATGTTAAGCTCTTCTGAAAATAAGGCTTGGAAGATTATTTTGACTGTTTATGAATGATTGATTTTATTGTGAATACTGTGAGACCATTTGCCAAATATTCTTCTGTCCAGTCACCTCTATCTCCTAAACTATTTTAAAGGAAGAAATGGCACCTCTACAAACTGTGGGATCACAAAATTCTGGTAACTTAATAACATATATTGAATGTAATTTACTGCATATACTGATATAGGGCTTAGAGGGACAGAGAAAAAAGGTTATATATAATGTTTGTGTTCTAACAGCAATATGGTGATATTGAAAGTCAAGAAGTAATTATTATTCTGCTTTTTTTTTAAGCTTTCCTTTATCATTACTGTACATAGCCACAGTAAACCTAGGAAGTCTTTTACCCTCAATGTGATCAATTTTTTATTTGGAACCCTGGTTATTTGTGTCATGTTGAGCCAATCACTATCTTTTCTTTGTTCTTTCACTTGGCTTTTAATTGATATATGCTACCAAGCAACAAGTATTTTTAAGTTTCTTTGTTGTTGTTCTTGAAAACTAAAATTATTCTTAAAACAAGACAAAGTATATAAACTTATATATATATGAAGCAAGAGAATCTTACCATTTCTCTTTTCCAGTTCCCTTACAGACAGTTATATTTTGTTAGAATTGTGTAAAACTTACTCAATAAGTACCAATTTCGGCACATTGGCTTTGTGCACATTAATGACTTATATATTTCATTCAGTTTCTTTACAAAATAAATATTGAACACCTACCATGCTTACTCGTTTAGCATCCTGAAGAATGGAAATAAGTATGATTTTTTTTTTTTTGAGATGGAGTCTTGCTCTGTCACCCAGACTGGAGTGCAGTGGCATGGCTCTCTGCAACCTCCGTCTCCCGGGTTCAAGTGATTCTCATGCCTCAGCCTCCCAAGTCAAGTAACTGGGACTACAGGCAAGTGCCAACACGCCCAGCAAATTATTGTATTTCTAGTAGAGACAGGGTTTCAGCACATTGGCTGGGCTGGTCTCGAACTCCTGACTTCAGGTGATCTGCCTGCCTCAGCCTCCCAAAGTGCTGGGATTACAAGTGTGAGCGACCATGCCTAACCCACAAGTATGATATTTTAAAATCTAGTTAGAAAGAAAAATTATATAAGAAAAAGTCATCAAACTATATTAAATAAACAATGAGAGTTATAGACAATGCTGTAAGAATACAAAGAGTAATCGGTGGTTGCTCAACTAATCAAGGAATACTTTATTTTTCTTATTGAACTTCAGAGTAATAATGTCATTTTAATTGTCATATTATTTTTATTTTTTAAATTATACAGCTGTGACTTTATTTCTTTTCCACCTTCTACTAGATGACCAAGGATAATTGTCATAATTATTCAGTTCAATATATTTCTAAGTTATTGGCCTAGTATTGAAGTATAATTTTCAAAAAATTTAAAAGTGACTCTCACACTAATATAGATACTTGTCATAGATATCTTGTCATTAACAAGGGAGCTGGTAAGATGATAAAGCTCCTTTTTCAAAGACCATTTTGAGAAACTGTTTACTTACAGGCATTTTGGAGGCCAGGGATAGTGAGTGAGATGTTAAATACAAATTGCTCAATGTCCTACAGGACAATTAAACCATATTCTTTGTAGATACCATTTCTATCAAATAAAAATCTATAAGTTAACCTGTTATTCACAGTACATGGACTCTAATCAAATGGTAATATAGCAAAGTTAGTCACAGGTACATTCACTTTATACAATAATCCCTAGGTGGGCCTTATATATAATACTCTATATTACACTGGAAAATTATAGTGTTTCATCCCAATTTCCAATTTTGGGATAATGTTTTTAACCGTAGTTTACCCTCTTGGTTGCTGTAAGTAAATCACATAATTTCTTGACCTCATTTTTCTTGCTATTAAAAGAAATTCAAGATTTTTTTCTCACAATAGAGTTAATGAACTAATGTGCAAATGGTCTTGAAAAGGTAACATACTTTATAACTACTAATTATTACTACTGTCCCACTCAATATTGTTCAAGAAATATTTACATTTTACATGGGATTATATATTTTTTTCTGTTATGTTTCTAGAGGTTAGGATCTGGCTCCTATTTGAATTGTAGTTACATTTGTACATTCTGACTCATGGTAGGCATCAAATAAATGTTTGCTGAATAAATGTCTGATCTTTGTTAATAAGGAGTGCATGGTGTTCGAACCCACCTACTAATGACTTTTTAAAAATTATGACCATGAATGCAAGGGTTTTCCTCCTTAAATGATCATCTGTGTTCTTTATTTCTAGCCTTTTTTGTAAAAATACTAAGTTAGCCCTGAGAAGTATTTTCAATTTAGGAGTCATACACATCTTTGGTGGTAAAGTAGGGGTGTTAACTCTTTTTTATTAAAAACTTTTTTTATATATTTTATTCATCAAATATAAATAATAATCGATCCACATATATTTTTTATTAGCCATTTATGGCAACTAGGGAGTAAATACCTTTCACAATTAACAATCAAATTATTGGGGCCAGGTGTGGTGGCTCATTCATATAATCCCAGCATGTTGGGAGGCCGAGGTGGGTGGATCACTAGGTCAGGAGTTCAAGACCAACCTGGCCAAAATGGTGAAACTCCATCTCTACTAAAAATACAAAAATCAGCTGAGCATGATGGTGCATGCCTGTAGTCCCAGCTACTTGGGAGGCTGAGGCAGAGAATTGCCTGAACCTGGGAGGCAGAGGTTGCAGTGAACAGAGATTGTGCCACTGCACTCCATCCTGGGTGACAGTGAGACTTCGTCTCAAAAAAAGAATCAAATTATTGATCTTTTCTTTATTTCTCAGTTATGTCTAAATTGATGAAACTGACTGAAGAATATAAGTCTAGAGAAGCCATCTCTTGAACAATATTTAGACCTAAGCCTCAGTTACAGCCAGAGCAGTTTCTTTTCCTGTTGCTGAAGGAAAATGATTCTCAAGGAGAAAGAGGCCTCCATTTACCCATCAACATGGTGTTGTTACTCAGTGTGTCTTGGGGATCAGCAGCATAGATACCATGTTGTGACTTTTTTTCTTTGATTTGGTCTTAAGCTCTGTCTCTGGAGAATGGCTGTAAAGTGTAGCTCCGCCCAGACAGCATGGGTTGATGTTTACAGTGTACCTTTCACAGCATACTTCTTTATCCTGGTGAATGGCCAAGTGTCCAACATTCGACCAAATATCCCTTTCACAGGAACTTGTTTATACTGGCAGACACTCTTGTGACTCTTCTCTGACCTGTGTCCAGTTTATTATAATCAAGATAGCCACTCTCTCAGAGAGTCGGTCTTGGATATGTGGGTCAGGAAAGACACAGAGGAAGCAGCACAACAGAACACACAAAATAACAAAAGCAGAGTATTTCTCACAGATCCAGGAGAAGAGGATAGCATGCCTCCCTGGACCAATAGAAAGCAGGTAGGGAGCAGGAGAGAGGTAAGGGCCTGTGGCCCAAACCTGTACTGGAGTCTAAGGTGCTACCCAAGCTAGTTGCTCAAGGGGAATTATAATTGGCCAGTTTTTTGTTTTTGTTTTTGTTTTTGTTTTAGAAAAGGAGAAAGAAATAAAGAGCAAAAGAAAGGAAAAAAAAGAATGAAAGAGAGAAAGAAAGAGAAAGAGGGAGAGAGAATGGGATTCTTGTTTTATTGCCGAAGCTAGAATGCAGTCTAAAAATGGGTATTAAAAACCTCTTTTATGCCAATAATTGTGCTTAACAATGGAGACAGAAAGGAACAGGGGATGAAAATAACAAATAAGCAGCCAACCAATATTTTATTTAAACCTGTGAAATGCTACGCAATTGCTGAGGAGTGATTTTACACTGTCAATATTAGACAGATCAACGAGATAGAAAATTAACAAGGATATCCAGGAC
>CAUYQU010019320.1:0-73996 GCA_963574635.1 Cheracebus regulus | reverse complement strand
TCTTTCTATCTTTCATTCTTTTTTTCTTTCTTTTGCTGTTTCTTTCTCCTTTTCTCTCTTTTTCTAAAATCTCTTCCTCTTTCTTTCTCTTTCATTTTTTTCTTTCTTTTGCAGTTTCTTTCTTTCTCCTTTTCTCTCTTTTTCTAAAAAAAAAAAAATATATATCATCTAATATTAGTCAGTGTTTATATTCCCCTAATTCTCTTACAACTTTTTTTTTTTGAGATGGAGTCTCACCCTATTGCCCAGGCTGGAGTGCAGTGGCTCAATCTTGGCCCACTGCAACCTCTGCCTCCCGGGTTCAAGTGTTTCTCCTGCCTCAGCCTCCCGAGTAGCTGGAATTACAGACATGTGCCACCACGTCTGGTTAATTTTCGTATTTTTAGTAGAGATAGGGTTTCACCATGTTGGTCAGGCTGGCCGCTCTCGAACTCCTGACCTCAGGTGATCCACCCACCTCAGTCTCCCAAAATGCTGGGATTACAGGCGTGAGCCACTGCACCGGCCTCTTATAACTTTTTAATATATATTTGTCTGAATCATGCCTTACATAACCATACAATGCAAGTGGTTGCCATAAATCTTTTTACATCTTTTAGTTTATCTAAAGTTTCTGTCACTAACTTTTGTTTTCCCTTGCAAATGTTTGTTAAATAAATCAGGTCATTTGTCCAATTATGTTTCTCAGAATGAATTTTGTTGATTGCATTCCTATGGTGCCAAGTTCCTTGTACAAGTCCAGGTACAAGTTCCCTTGTACCAAGTTCCAGGTACAAGTCCCCTGTATTTCCTTTAAATGGTTATAGAAGCTTGGCCACATTCAGGTGCAGTTTATTTGGCATGACTACTTCATAGGTGGAGATCAATAACTTCATTAGGAAATACACGATCTCTGGTTGCCTCTCTTCATGTGATCTCAGTAACCATTGATGATCATTGCCTAGATCTATGAATTCATTAGGGCAAAATGGTGATATTTACATTGTCATTGATTTTTTTCATTCACTAGTAGAAATACTTCCTCAAATACCAATTGCCCCTCATTAACCATTTCATACTCTGATAAATAGCAGTAATAATTTAAAAACAGTGTTTTAACCCGTTGCATTTAACCATTTTTACTGCTGGTTAAATTGTCTCCTCTTTGGCTGGTGGGAATCTCACTAAACAGCTCCTGAGCCTCTTAACACTGTGGTGTGGTAGTTCACACCTGTAATCCCAGCACTTTGGGAGACTAAGGAGGGCATATTGCTTGAGCCCAGGAATTTGAGACCAGCCTAGGAAATGTGGCAAAACCCTGTCTCTACAAAAAATACAAAAATTAGCTGGGTGTGGTGTCTGCAGTCTCAGCTACTTGGAAAGCTGAGGCAAGAGGATCTCTTGAAACTGGGAGGCTGAGGCTGCAAGGAGCCAAGATCATGCCACTGTGCTCCAGCCTGGCAGACAAAGTGAGACCCCATCTCTAAATAAATAAATTAAATTAATAAATAGATAAAATTGCCAGCAGGAGCATATTAGAGCTCTATGTTTTACTTTTAGTTTAGAGATGTGGTCTCACTCATATACTTAGTAGTATATGAATAGGTATATACAATGAACAAGATTCTAACTTAACTCATGATTAAATCTGAAAAAAACAAAAAGCAAAAAAACAGTATCCTCACTCTCTTTCACAGACCCTTGCAGGAGTCAATATAACTAAATACCTCCTAAAATTTCAAGGAGAGCAGCCAGGGCACTTGATGATAAGACAAAGTATGCTCAGACTGAGGGGCTCAGGAGAGCCGTATCCTTCCAGTCCTGTGGGAGAAGCAATCGATACTGCTGCTCAGCTACTTGGTGTGTCTGTTGTGCTGCGGTCTGTGCCTTGGTAGGCAAAGTACGTGAAGCAGGGTCAATGGACATTGTGGAAAGCTATAGAGTACACAGAGGCTTAACAGTCTTTTGGAAGAGTGTATAATGCTCCGTTCACTCTTGCTACAGTAATTCTAGTATTTATTGCATGGTGAAAGTCTACAGCTGTTCCTTTATTTTCTTGGTTGATAATTTTTTTTTTTTTTTGAGACAGAGTTTTGTTCTTGTTGCCCACGCTGGAGTGCAGTGGTATGATTTCAGCTCACTGCAACCTCCATTCCCCAGGTTCACGCAATTCTCCTGCCTCAGCCTCTCGAGTAGCTGGGATTACAGGCACACTCCACCATGCACGGCTAATTTTTGTATTTTTAGTAGAGACAGGGTTTCCCCATGTTGGTCAGGCTGTTCTCAAACTCCTGACTTCAGGTGATCCACCCGCCTCGGCCTCCCACAGTGCTGGGATTACAGGTGTGAGCCACCACGCACGGCCCGATAATAATGTTTTATTTGTTCTAAGAAGCTAGCTTTTTAAAAAGAACACATGTAATAAAAGATAGAGTATTGACTATTTGTTTCTTAAGAAAATTGATAGCTACTCGGGAGGCTGAGGCAGGAGAATCACTTGCACCTGTGAGGCAGAGGTTGCAGTGAGCCATTGCACTCCAGTCTGGGCAACAAGAGCAAGACTCCACTTCAAAAAAAAATGGATAAAGGATATGTAACTCGTACCAAATGTTCATCAGTGTTTACCATCCACTATTGGTCATTTCATCCCTCATGAGATCAGTGATGAGAAGTAGAGGAAGAGCACCCAAATGAGAGCAGAGTTTACTGACTCAGAGCTGACTATAGCAATAGTCAGTCTCCATCACCTGCATTTGGCAAAGACTCAAAGGCAGGAAAGAGAATGGGCAAGTTCTATATTTTAAGTAATGTCAGATGTTTGGTTTAAGTTGTTGGCAGGAAGAGATGTAGTGGGCTGTCTCCTCTTTGGCTAGTGAGAGTCTCATTAATCAGCTCCTGAGCCTCTTGACACTGCAGTACGGTGGTTCACACCTGTAATCCCAGCACTTTGGGAGACCAAGTGACTTTCTTTGGTTGGTCTTGAGTTGGAAAAGGGGTAAAAAACAAGGAAGTTGGCAGCCATTGAACAAGTCCTGACTGTTTGGGCTGACTGTTGTAGGGGTTGTAATACAGTTTCCTGGACCGGTTACTGTAAAGCAAGCTTGCCCAACCTGTGGCCTGTGGGCCACATGGCCCAGGATGGCTTTGAATGCAGCCCAACACAAATTCATAAACTTTTCTTAAAACATTATGAGATTTATTTTGCATTTTTATTTTTAGCTCATCAGCTATCATTAGTGTTAGTGCATTTTATGTATGGCCCAAGACAATTCTTCCAATGTGGCCCAGGGGAGCCAAAAGATTGGACGCCCCTACTGTAGAGGTTTTGGGTAAGAGTTCTATTGTCATATATGATGTGGCTTTGTCTGTTTTTTATATTTAGTCTCTAACTTGAAAACCAGATTTAAATCTTGTGAATAAGCCATAGCATGTATTTGAAAAGTTAGTTGTTATTTTAAGGGCATCATGCCTAAAGATGGTGATTTAACACATACAGCAGCAGAAGAGTGCAGAAGAGGCATTTAAAAAAAAAAAATACAGATTCTCACTCTGTTGCCCAGGATTGAGTTCAGTAGTGAGATCTTGGCTTGCTGCAACCTCCACTTCCCAGGCTCAAGCATTTCTCATCCCTCACCCTCCTGAGAAGCCAGGACTACAGATGTGCCCCACCGTGTCTGGCTAATTTTTTGCATTTTTAGTGGAGACAGGGTTTTACCACATTGCTGAGGCTGGTCTCAAAATCCTGACCTCAGACAATCTGCCTGCCTCAGCCTCCCAAAGCAGAAGGGGCATTTTCATAGCATTCTGTGAAGCATGAGTTTCATTCAGTTCACATGTCTCTACTTCTAAATTACTTTTACTCATTTTTAAGTCCAAGTTTCATGTGTGTACATTAACACGAAGCAATAGCTGTTAGTGTGTTGGTCCCAATAGCACAAGAACTTTGCAGATAGTTAAATAATGTCAATTTTATACCACTGGCATAAGATGCTTCAAATAGAAAATCAACTGAAGTAATTCCAAAAGTGGTTCAATTTTTTTCATCCAATTTATGAAATCAAAGTAAACCTTTTAGAAGTTAATTGTGTCGAAGGTAAAATATCTGACACTATTTTGTGAACGTTACTATAAAGTCAGTTCAAAAGTTTAACTTTGAGGTGAAGATGCCAATGTCAGTGACTATAGTATTGTAGTAAAAACAATGTTCTTACTAAGAAACCTCCAAAGCAAAAATATACTAATATAAAATAAGACAAAAAAAAATTAGATTTTTGCTATAGTACAAACATGATTCAAAATTGTGTTCAAATAAATTGAGAAATCTTACCAATGAAAGTAGCCGTTGCATTTAACAAATATTTATATAATTTCCAGTATAAGTAATCAAATTACAAAATTTTTCTAGCAAAATTGATACTCAATTTTTAAAAATCCTTGAATTGTAATAATCCCCACACGTCAAGGCAAAAAAAAAAAAAAAGCCTGAAGTTTTCAGCATAGTTATATACCTTTTTTACTATCTATCATCAATTGAATTTAAAAATATTTGACCCTTGGAAGTACTACTTTGTAAATCATCCTAAGTATCTTACAATGGTATTGAACTTTTGCATAATAGGTCCCCAAAATTTTGGTTGTACTTTGCACAAAGTCAGTTAGAAATTGTTAATCTACACTGTTTACAATAGCAAAGACCTGGAACCAACCCAAATGCACATCGATGATAGACTGGACAGGGAAAATGTGGCACATATACACCATGGAATACTATATAGCCATAAAAAACAATGAGTTTGTGTCCTTTGTAAGGACATGGATGAACCTGGAAACCATCATTCTCAGCAAACTGACACAAGAACAGAAAATCAAACACCGCATGTTCTCACTCATAGGCGGGTGTTGAACAATGAGAACACATGGACACAGGGAGGGAAGCATCACACATTGGGGTCTGTCGGGGCAAAATAGGGGAGGGACAGCAGGGGGTGGGGAGTTGGGGAGAGAGAGCATGGGGAGAAATGCCAGATACAGGTGATGTGGAGGAAGGCAGCAAATCACACCGCCATGTGTGTACCTATGCAACAATCTTGCATGTTCTTCACATGTACCCCAAAACCTAAAATACAATTAAAAAAAAAAAGGAAAATCATATGAAGAGGAAATATATTGACAGAACTGTACTGTATTATGAATACCATAAGTTTACATCGTATGTTTATAAGATGAAAATCATCTCTCTGAAATGGAGGGCAGCCACAGCTGTAGACCTCAATCCACATTACATATCAAGCAGTTCAAAAAAAGAAATTGTTAATCTAAATATTCAATGAATAGCATGCTAAAAACTTCAGCTTTTGAAGCTTTTAATGAATTGCAATTAGTGAAAACAAAACTTCCAAACAGGAAAACACTACATTTTATTCCTACGTAGAAGAAAGGAACTAAATATATTAAATTATGAGGGCTCAAACAATGTAGATTTAATCTTAAAATTTTCGAACTGAACTTTAGAATGTCAAGACTTGTAAGAAGAATCTTTTGATGTAGCTCTTATTTTTAATAGGATAAATTTATATTCTTCATTCGAGGGGAATAAAATCAAGACTGCCCAATGGTTTTGCAGCATTTAAATTGACAAAACATTCAAAAGGATCTGGAGACAATTTATTTGATGCATTTTGTCTTGTCAAAATTATTTGTTGCTTCAGACATTCTGACAAATGGCAAAGGGACAATTCTTGTGAAAATATTTGGGCTGAAATTTTACACATTTTACAACACAAACTATTATATTTTCGAATATCCTCCACTTAGCAGGATTTGCCCCAAATTTACCAAGTACCTTGGCACTGGCACAGAGAATAGTTCCTCAGTTAAAAATATTATTATGGTCCACTGTGAAGAAACAATTGAGGATGTTAACAATCACAAAATTATTAACCATAAAACACAATGTCAAGGAACACTGCACTCTTCTCAAAGTGTCTGGCTTTAAGAAGCAGCTTTAAGAAGAAAATGAAAAATATTAAGACCACATACATACTTCAGAAAATGCCAGTGATACAATATTAGAGATACATCTAAGTAACTGATTAGTGGACACAAATATGTATCAATATTATGACTCTGTTGAGTGTTTTTAATGTTCAGATAATCAATATGAAGACATTTTTAAAATTTGTTTTTAAATCCTTGACTATATACTCTTTTTAGAAATGAAACTTCTAAATGTTCTAGATTTTTATTTTTTTAAACAATTTTTTCTTTGAAAATTGAATATAATTTTTTATAAGTCAACCAATAGAATAACATGAATTTGTTGGTCAATTAATATTTAAAAAATATAAAATTGTAAGGATGCTTAGCAACCCTTTCTCAAAAGTGTCTGGTTTGGGCAGTAAGTCATACAATTAATCTACATATTTGTAGCCCCCTCTCTTTCTAAAATCAGGTTCCTTGAAAACTTCTATGGTCCACAGTTGTCCCAGGGTTTAGGCCCAAAAGGAGGATTTTTAAAAGTTAAGAAACCCACAACTCAACAACAAAAAAGCAAACACTTTATTTAAAAATGGGCAAAAGACCTGAATAGCCATTTATCCAAAGAAGACACACAAATGGCCAACAAGCACATTAAAAGGTGCGCAACATCACTAATCATTATGGAAATGCAAATCAAAACACAATGAGATACCACATCACACACAGTAGGATGGCTACCATAAACAAACGAACAGACAGAACACGAGTGTCGATGAGGATGTGGAGAAACTGGAACTCTTGTGATCTACTGATGGCAATGTAAAATGGTGCACCTACTATGGAAAAGAGTATGACAGTTTCTCAAAAAGTTAAAGTAGAATTACCATATGATCCAGCAATCTCACTTCTGTATATATATCTACATCAGTTTTCTAGGGCTCCATAACAGAAAACCATAGATTGAGTAACTTTACTGAAACTTATTTTCTCACAGCTCTGGAGACTGGAAGTCCAAGATCAAGGCATCAGTAAGTGTGGTTTCTTGGTGGTCCCTTGGCCCATACAAGTACCTAGTGTCTCTCAGTGTGTCCAAATTTTTTCTTATAAGGACATCAGTCAGATTGAATTAGGGCCCACCCTAAGGACCTCATTTTAACTTAATTACCTCTGTAAAGTCCCTGTCTCCAAATACAGACACATTCTGAAATACTGGGGATTAGGGCTTCAACATAGGAATTTCTTGGGGACATTCAGCCAATGACAATATCCAGAAGAATTGAAATCAGGGTCTTGAGGAGATATTTACACACCCATATTCACAATAGCTAAAAGGTAAAAGAAAGTAAACCAGGTGTTCACTGACTGAAGAATAAACAAAATGTGATATGTAATTAAAATGGAGTATTATTCAGCCTTAAAAAGGAAAAAAAATTCTGACACATATACAACATAAATGAACCTTGAAGATATTATGCTAAATGAAATGTCCAGTATAAAAAGACAAATAGTGTGTGATTCCACGTATATGAAGTACCCAAAGTAGTTATATTCATAGAAATAGAAAGTAAAATAGAAAAGTGGTTTCCAGGAGATGGGAGGAGTTGACAATGGGATATTAGTATTTAAAGGGTACCTACAGAGTTGCAATTTTGCAAGAGAAAGTTCTGGAGATTGGTTGTGTGACAGTGTGAATGTACTTGACACTACTGAACTGTGCATCTAAAAATGGTTAGGATGGTAAATTTTATGTTATGTGTATTTTACCACCAGTAAAATTTTTTAATTAAAAAAATGACATCTATCTATATGCGTGTTGTATCATTGTTAATTTCCTTGTTTTGATATTGCACTATATTTATGTAGGATGTAACCACTGAAGAACTTGGTGAAAGGTACAGGGACATCTCAATGCTACCTTTGCAACTTCCCGTGAATCCGTAATTAGTTTAGAGCAAAAAGTTTTAATTTCATGCTTTAAAAAAAAAGGAAGTTATAGACTGCCAATCTCTTAGACAAGGATAACAGAACTTTACCAACACAGAGATTAAAGCCTATTTAACCACAGTTTGCCCATGATGGTAACTTTGATCAGAAAGAATCTCACAAGCTGGGACCCAGCAGGACCAAGTAATCCATGTCATGATTATTGCAAGTTATCAGCCTTCCAGGGAAGTGGAATTTACAAGTGTTCCCTTTGGCATGGGGCCTGGGTAATAGCCTCCTGTTGAGCAGAGTTCCCCACAATAATTCCCCTGTATGTCAAAGGCCTCGTTTCCCCAAAACAGTAAACCATAAAACAGCCCAGATTCTCTCCATGTACATCACTCAATATCACACCAAAGAGGCATAGCTGATAGTATTCCCTCTGGCTCATGCCAAATTGCAAGTGGCAGATTTTTTTTCCTTCCAGAAGAAACACAAGATTTACCCCTTTTCTTGGAAAAGTGTTAGCGTCCAGCACCCCCAATATCTAGGGTCTACAAATGTGTAAAAGTTATGAATCCCAGTCTGTCTTAACTACCAATTTTCTTAATTTGGGTAACCGCAAATTTTTAAATGAAGGAATTAGAAGTAACATCTAGGATTTTATTCTAGTTCTGTCTTCTATCATTCAACCCCCAAATTCTCCACTGCAATGACTGTTTCTGGAAGAAATATTCCTGGATGCCTGTCTCTGAAAAAAAAGCTCTCACATAAGGCTAATTAGAGGGAAAACTAAGGGAGAATCTCTCCTTTTAAGGCCACACAGCCAGGGTTGTTTAATAAGCATACAAAGTAGAGACACATTTACCCATTCACCATGAAAAAACACCCCTATGAAAGGCCCAATACCTGGGCTTAACAAAGATGAATAGTTTCATTTCTTGTGTGATCTTGCAGTATACACAAAAAATAACCAATAACATCCAGACTCTGATCACAAAGTAAAAACTGTAATGCTTGGATGTGCTCAAAAATAAAAATTATGAAGATCCTTAAGAAGCCATTTTAGGGACTACCAAATAAAGAGAAGTAAGCTTTTGTCTCTTTCAATCTTCCACGCAACACTTCCCAGTTAAGAGCATTCTATAGTCCGGGCGTGGTGGCTCACGCCTGTAATCCCAACACTTTGAGAAGCTGAGATGGGGCAGGTCACCCAAGGTCAGGAGTTCGAGACCAGCCTGGCCAACCCTGTCTATTCACCCTGTCATGGTGAAACTATGTCTTTACTAAAAATACAAAAATCAGCAGGGCATGGTGGTGGGTGCCTATAATTCCAGCTACTTGAGAGGCTGAGGCAGGAGAATCGCTTGAACCCGGGAGGCGGAGGTTTCGGTGAGCTGAGACTGTGCCACTGCACTCCAGCCTGGGCAACAGGAGTGAAACTTCCTCTCGAAAAAAAAAGCATTCAATATTTTTACAACAATAATAATGGTTTATTAAAAACCTACTCTGCACGAAGTGCTTTAAAACATTATTTCTAAGACTCTAAAAACATACAAACATATGCAATATACAACATAAACAACATATTAACCTCAAGTTATAGAAACTGAGGCTTGGAAGCATTAAGTAACTCACCCAAGGTTACAAGCAAAAAAAAAAAAAAAAAAAAAATTCAGAAAGAAAACAAATATGAGCAGAAGTGAGGACAAAATGTAATTGTTTAAATGATATGTATGTATGTGGTTGAAACAAAAAGAAGAAAAACCTTAGATAGAAAACAAAATTGTTAAATGCAAACGACGGCAATTAGCAAAGTATTACTAATAGTTTTTTTATTGCTGCTGTAACAAATTACCATAAAATCAGTAGTTTAATACAAAACTATTACTTTATAGCTCTGTAGATCATAAGTCCAACACAGATCTCTCACAGGGCTGAGATTAAGTTATCAGCAGGGTACCTTCTTTTCTGGAGCCTCTAGGGGAGAATCCAGAAGTGTTCTAGAAGTGATCCTCTGTCCTTAACGCATGGCTTCTATCTTCAAAGGCAGCAATGTTAAAATAAGTTTTTTTTTTTCATTTGTCCTTCTCTGGCTGTCTCTATTCTGCCTCCCTCTTCCACTTTGAAGAACCTCCGTGATTACACTGAGCCCATTTGGTTAATCCAGAATAATCTTTCTTTTTTAAGGTCAGCTAATTAACAATCTTAATTTCATTCCCAACTTTAATTCTCTTTGCTATGTAACCTAACATATTCCTAGGTTTCAGGGATTAGGTCATGGACATCTTTAATCCGTCATTATTCTGTCTACCACAAAGAGGTTTAAGGACCACTGAATAAAGTTATGCTAAATGGAAAAGTGGGCTTTTGGAATTTGCTTGTCCATTCTACCAATATTTATTGAGTGCTTACAAGAGGGTCAAGAATTGTAGGTGATGCAGATACAATAGAAAACATAGCAGACTGATCTGTTTTCATTGAGATTACAATGTAGTGTATTACACATCATAACACATTTTTTTAAAATTCCTGTTAAAATGAAACAACATAGCAATATAATTGACGATTTTATTGGATCAGCATCCAAGATGAAGTTGCTTTAGCCCTCACAGTTGGGTATAACAAGAATGACCCAATTCGTATGATCAACTTTCACATCTCTAATTATTTCTCCCTTTTTATTTTGAATTTTGCATTTACTCTCTCTAGCTTGGTTTTTTTGTTGATCTTTCTCCTGACATATTATGCCTGAGGTCTCTCTAGCAGAACTGTCTTTGGTTTGAGAAATAAAAGTAAAATTCTAACCTTTCAGATGACTGAATAGACCACCTGTTGGCCATGGAGACCCCAGAGAAACCTCGCTAGAAAAATGAGTTCTCCGCCATGATGGGATGGCAGAGGGTTGGGGGTGTTTGCCGTCAGACACTCCTCGTTATACCCTCTCCCTCTCTCTAACCACCATTCAACTTTTTTCCTTAAGAACTAAACAGAAACCAGCTCTTTCGAAGGACTCCACAGCTGATATCACCCAACTGCCTGAGGCTGCCCTCTTTTTCACAATTTCAATGCAGCTGACCAACATTCCTTCTTAATAAGTGACCACCAACCACTGAGTAGTTCTGGCCAGTTTACATGCAACTCATGAAGGGCCATGAAGCTCCATTGAGCATGTGCAGGTTTCTGCTTTTATAAATATTCATGACTCCTCCTACCGCTTATTAAATATGTATACTTGGCTACCTCACTCAGCATAAATTCCTGTTCCCTTTTCCACCTCTTCTGAAATATCTGTTGTTGGCTTCTGACCAGAGGTTATGCTTCCCAGCCTGTCAGAATTGCCACCCTTCAGGTTGCAACTCTTGATGAGAAAGAAAGCTCTCCTTTCCAAATTTATGAAACTTATTATTCTTTAGTTGATGGGTTTCACTAATAATCCCCAATATTTTTGTTCTATTTATTTATTTATTGCCTTTATGCTTATTTTGCCTCTTGTTTTTGCTATATTTGTTGGTCTTTTGTAATCTCTTGTTTCCTAGCTTATTTCTATGTGTTTTCCAGGAAATCAATTTATGGCTATATGTTTGCCTTTAGGTATTGCCTGTCATGTTGCACAAATTTTCACATATGGTGCTTTCATGTCAGCTAAAAATATTTTGAAAATTTTCTCATAGTCTTTTTACCCTAAGTATTACATTTTTTATTTCCAGATGGCATGAGATTTAGATCTCAATTTGCCATTGGTTTTCTAGTTCTGTTTCATTGTGGTCAGAAAGGATAGTTTGCATGATGTTGATTCTTTGGAATTTACTGAGGGGTTTTTTGCAGCTCAGGTTATAGACATTTTTAGTGAATATTCTGCATGTAATTAGAAACAATATATTTTTGTTGGCTCTAAATTTCTATTAGATTGAAGTCATTAATTGTGTTTTATAATTAATATTATTATGAATTGCTTTTTTCTGTTTGATGAGGTTCTGAGCAGTGTTAAATCTACAATTAGAATGAATATATCTATTTCCAGTCAGTTCTTGCTTTCTATTACATACATATGTTTCATGATCATTCAATCTTGATTGGTGATTTTTATCTATTATGCTTGTCTTTGTCTTTTCTGATGCTTTCCACCTTGAATTAAATTTTGTCAGGTATTAAAAAAGCTTCTGTCGATTTTTTTTATGGTTCACAAAATCTAGAATATCTTTTCCCGTATTGTTATTTACTACCTTTTTACTTTCTATTATTTTAAATGTATCTTTTGCAGACACACATTGCTAGATCTTTTTTATTTTTAATTGAATCAGATAACTTGCTTTTGTGAGTTTTATTAATTTAATTTCTTAAATAGCTGTTAGGACTTACTTCTAACTTCTTATATATTTTCTGCCTACTATGTATTTTAAAAAATTATTTTCCTCTGGCTGCTGCAGATGTATGCTAAAAAATATATTATCCTCCCTTGTATAAACAGAAATTTATTTTGCTGAGATGAAGTTATGCCTTTTATTTCTAATAGTCTGGTTATGGTTATTTACTTATTTCTAATAGTCTGGTTATTTATTTATTTATTTAGACAGTCTCCCTCTGTCGCCCAGGCTGGAGTGCAATGGCACGATTTCAGCTCACCGGAACCTCCGCCATCCAGGTTCAAGCGTTTCTCCCGCCGCGATCTCCCGGGTAGCTGTGATTACAGGCAGACGCCACCATGACCACTAATTTTGTATTTTTAGTAGAGACGGGATTTCACCATGTTGACCAGCCTGGTCTTGAACTCTTGGCCTCAGGTGATTCGCCTGCCTCGGCATCCCAAAGTGCTGAGATTACAGGCGTAAGCCTCCGGGCCCGGCCTCCATTAACTCATTCTTTCCCCCACCAATTTCTAAAATCTATCTGTCTCCTCCTGTCTCCTCCCAAGCCCCTGTTTCCTCATCCTCCACCCGGTGCAGATTCAAACAAGCATTTTAGTTCCTAAACCGCGAGGTGCTCCCAGCTCCCGCGCCTCTGGGCTGACCCACACCCCTCCCAGTCCCCGAGGCCAAGCCTCCAGATCAAGGCTCAAACCCGCAACCCATCTCCACCGGCCCGCCCCCTAATCCGGCAACCCACACGCTCAAGCATCTCCAGGCACTCGGGCTGCCTTCCCAGGGCTGGTGTTGCGGTGAGCAGGGCGAACCTGGGCCCTGTAAGTCCCTCCGCGCCGCCGTCCTCCTTGCTACTGGGTGGCCGCGGCGCCCGCTTCGTCTGAACTCTCCCGGGCCGGATACGGCGGCCCGGGGCCTCTCGCTCCTGCTTGGTTTTCCGGACCCCTCTTCCTAAAGGATCTTTGGGGGTCCCCGGACTCGTCCTCCTGGGAGCCTCCATGCGCCAAGCGCAGCCCCCGGCAGGGCCGAGGGGAGGCTTCCGTGGAGACCTGGTGGGGCCTCGCGGCCCTGCTCCCTGACGTCAGCGCTGTCGCGGGCGTTTACGGCTTTTGTTTTGGGCAGAACCTGTGGGCCCAAAAAGCAGGATCGGGTAGCGGTGGCTGAAGAACGAGCTGGAGCTGGAATTTCGCTTTTCTTATGAGGAATTTTCCAGAAAAGATACCTTCACTGTGAAATAAGTAAATAAATGCCCACTGAGTACAGTAAGTATTGATATCGTCCTATAGCATTTGGCTAGAAAGTGGTGTCAATATGATTTTTTCTTCAGATTTTACAATACTGTACAGAAGGGCCAATGCCAATCCTTCTATAAGGAAGTTTTTTTTCTTCCTAAAGATGTTAATTACCTCAAATTGGACTAACGGTCACACTCGTGAATATGAGTGTTAAGAGAGAGTTTATTTCTCGCACGTATGAAAAGGAAATTTTCCTTCATCTATCTCAGGCCCCATCCAGAGTAAAGTCAAGATTATTTAACTTGCAAAATTAAATACTGACCTCATTTCAAATGAAATAAAATTCAGTCTGATGAGAAACCCCTTGAAGCAGTTTATATTAACCTAATTTTCTTTTACTGCTGTAGTAAGTTGACTGAGGATTATGGAATACATCTAAAAAGCAGTTATATTTACAGATCCCAGAATTAAATGCTAAGGAAAAGCATTATCTCTGCAAACCCAGGTAGTATGGACAAGCTGAAGGGAGTTTTATTCTGCCAAGTGTTACTCTAAATTCAATAGTTGATCAGCTAGATCTCGGCTTGGTTAGTCTTGGATTCCACTCTGAGCTCGCCGGCCACAGTAGCGTGAAATGGATGGCTGTCAGTTTCCTCTTCCTAAGACTGAGTGGTTTGGCGGGGCAGAGTACACAGTGGCTGCTCTGGCGGGATTTGAGGAGCCTGGAGAGGCTCGCCACGTGACTGTCTCCCCCTAGTGACCAACGGGTTGAAGTTCCTGTGGTTAAAGGCAATTGCTGATTTTGTCATCAGCTGAAAGGTGAAGGGCAACGACCTCCTGCGTGTACAGCACCATTCTAAAAGCTTGACGTGTTTCAAGATATGACGCAATATGTACTCAGAAGGAGTAAGACTAGATCACTAGGGTACAAATTAAAATATAAGATTGCATACGCTGACTGTGGGATTAGCTCAGCGGAACACACTTTGGAAAACACTACTTTAGCGACTTTATTCTGAGTCCCTGTAATGCTTACAGCACTTTATATATATTATGATGGAATGCTTTCCTAGAGTGATATTCTGTGGTGGAAAGAGTAAATCAGAGGTCCCGGTGTTCTCTGTGACAGCGGAAGAAATTGCAACTAAATATTAATATAAATTAGGGTTTTAAAAAATGTGGGAAAAGTCTGAAGAAACAGTTGCAGAAACTCCTTACAAAGTCAGTGAAAGCTAGGCCGGGCCAAGGTGGGAGGATCACTTAAGGCTAGGAGTTTGAGGCCAAAATGGCAAAATCCCGCCTCTACTAAAAATACGAAAATTAGCTGGGTGTGGGTGGCTAAGGTGGGAGAATTGATTGAATCTGGGAGACAGAGGTTGCAGTGAGCTGAGATTGCACCACTGCACTCTAGCTTGGGCAACAGAGCAAGACTCTGTCTTTCCAAGAAAAGAAAAAAAAATACCTGTACTGTAAATGTAAAATATGGGCTGGATTTCAGAGGCATAATATGTAAAAAAGAATGTAAAACATCTGATGAATTATATATATATATATTACATGTTAAAATTATGGTTTTGACCTATTGGGTTAAACAGAATATAACTCAGTTTCTTTTATTGAGTAATGTGGCTTCTAGAATTTTTTTTTTTTTTTTTTTTTTGAGACAGGGTCTTGCTCTGTCACCGAGGCGGGAGAGCAGTGGCACAATCTTGGCTCACTGCAACCTCTGCCTCCTGGGTTCAAGCAATTCTCCTGCCTCAGCCTCCCAAGTACCTGGGACTACAGGCACGTACCACCATGCTCGGCTAATATTTGTATTTGTAGTAGAGACGGGGTTTCACCATGTTGGCCAGGCTGGTCTTGAACTCCTGACCTCAGGTGATCTGCCTGCCCCAGCCTCCCAAAGTTCTGGGATTACAGGCATGAACCACCATGCCCGGCAGCTTCTAGAAATTTTTAAATTATATATATGGTTTGCATTATATTTTCTTCAGACACTGCTGATGTAATAGTAACAAAAAGTCTCAGTATCATTTAAGAGAAAAGGCCATCATCAGGCAATGCAGGACAGATTGTGACAACAGAAGTACTACAGAGAGTCAGAGAATGCTATAAATAACCTTGGAATCCTATGCTTGGGCAAAACATTTGCTTTTTACTTAGCTGATCCCTTAAAGCCTGTTAAGTTGAAATGTTACAAAGGGAATTTTATATGAGTTAGCCACCTCGATTTCATAACTTTGTAAGGAGAAAATGGCTTACATTTGTGCATCTTCAAGGTTTTCAAACATTTGCACATTATTTCATTTCATCTTTCTAACCTGAGAGGGAGAGCAGGTTATCCCCATTTTACTGGTGAGGAAAGTGAGGCTCAAAGAGTTCATGTGATGTGAAGAATATTGGAATTAAGGATGCCAGAGAACAGTGACTCAGAATGACCAAATCATTATGGGTCCATTTGGAGGTCTCTGTGTAGAGGGAGAGCTTCCTCGGGGACTTCTGCAGAGACCTCCTTACTTGAGGAGAGGCGGAAGCTTGAAGACATTTTTCCTGACTTGGACTCAGTACTGAGTACTTTTCCACTCCAAGCCCTTTACCTTCTCCTCATGCCAGGCCCTGGGTCCATAAAACTGCAGGAGCCTTTTGTTCAGGGGTTCCCTCAGGAATGCTGTGCTGATCCACATGACCCTGGACTGGTGCCATTCTATCACAGCAAGGGATTAAAGCCTTGACTCTTCTTTTCACATTGGCTTATTGTCTTCACCGCTTTTCTGACACCTGGCCCCTCAGTTCTCTGGAACTAAGCTCGGCCCTGGACAATTAAACCTGCTGTCTTTTCCCACTCTGACTTCCCTCTTGTCTCCCATCCCAATACTCTTCCTTGATCTGGCTAGGCACAGCCCCCTACTTTAAAGTTTTGGAATGCTCACAGGCATTTCTGGGATTTGGCCGAGGGATAAGTTGAGTTGAGACTACATTGAGTTTGGGTCAATGGGATATGTGTATGTGGTTTGTAGTCACATCCATGTATGGTTAAGTATTGGTCATCCCACTGTTGAAATGGTTTTTAGGGATTCTCCTACTAGTGACTGTGCAGGGTCACGTACACCCTACACATGAAAGCAGGGCCAGAAGTCACACTATGATATTAATGTGACCTATTGTGTGGCACCAGAAATATGCGGGTAGTAAAGAAACAGATTGAAATGAACTGTGGTAGATCCATTGCAAGAATGTCTCCAGTCTTTCCCTGTAGGCAAACCCTTTGCAATGTGATTTTTTTTAACTCTACCATTAAAAGTTGGGCGCACATCTTGCATCTGAGCAGGCTTTGTGACTTGCAATGCTGTGGAAGGAGCCATACTTGAAGAACAGTGCTACTTTAGTCTCCAGGAAGAGGCTACTTTGAACCCATGCTAACAAAGCTTTTAAAATACCTTTGCTATAAGAATCAATGTGATCCATCACTAAATTAACTGTCTGTGAGAAAAAACTCAATACTCTTTAAAGGAAGGCCACAAAATCTTGATTCACAGCAACATAGAATCTGTAATGTCTAGCATGTAATCTATCAAAATATAAGAGAGGCAAAAAAGCAGGAAAATGTGACACATATTCAGAATATGTATTGCTGGACAATGCTGATCACCTGCTTTTTTCCAGCACTGGAGGACTTGTGGAATTTTGACTCAGCTTGTCACTCCTCAGTGGTAACTGTTCTCTGCTGGCCCTCACAGTATCTTATCCTGCACATGTGCAGCTTGCTATTTTTCTAAAGACTTCAGGGGAATCCCTATGCAGGATTCTTGAGTTCCTTCTCTACATCGCTCCTTGTCCTCGGGCACCCTTCCCTACTTACTCTAGGCAACTCAGCATCCCTGATGTCTCTCTGGACTTCACTTCTCCATTCTGGAGTCCAAAATGGCCCCTTGAGAAGAAATCCAGGGCCACCAGGGGAATCATCTCATGTGTTTCTTGTCTCTCAGGTTAGCAATCTGCACCGTTGTCTAAGATTCTTTGCTTGGCCAAACTTTAAGCAGGCTCCTGTGCCTTCTACTAGGCCCCTCTGTGCACGTCTATGTAAAAGCCAGTTGTAGCAAGAACCCTGCTTAGTTGGGTTAACAAGAATCCCTACCTTTGGTATCTGATCACCCTTGATATCTCATTGAGCTCCTCATCCTCTACCATCCTGAAAGTGATGTCTGATTAATCTGCTCTGCCTTCAGCAAGAATCCTGTTAGGTTGGTTGGTTTAGCCACAATTCTCCTTACCCTTGATGTTTCCTCTTAGTAATTTTCTATCCACTGCCAGTACCCTGCCCCTTGGCTATAAATTCCCTCTTGCCCATGTTCATACACAGCTGAACCTAACCTCTCTCTCCTACTGCAGAATCCTATTGTAGAGGTCCCTGTACCTTTTGAGATAGTCCTACATAATATCTGCCTTATTATGCTTTAACAAGTATCATTTTTAAAATTCTTCTTTTTTTCTTTTCAGAAGATAGGGTCTTGCTCTGTCACCAGGCTGGAGTGCAGTGGCACAGTCATAGCTCAAACTTCTGGGCTCAAGTGATTCTCCCATCTTAGCCTCCCAAGTAGCTAGGACTACAGGAGGATGCTATCATGCCAGCTGATATTTTTATTTATTTTTATTTTTTGTAGAGATGGGGTCTCACTATTTGCCCAGACTGATCTCAAACTCCTGCCCCCAGTTCCCTAAAGTGCTGGGATGACAGGAGTGAGCCACTGCGCCTTGCCTCATTGAGTTTTTTTCTTTATCATGTACAGTGTCTGAAAAGAGCTGGCTTCTGTCTTTTGTCCAGTTTTAAAGTTGTTTACAGTGAGAAGAGGGCTAGCCCACACATGGTATTCTATCATGTTTGGAAGCAGAAGTCATTTACCCATAAATTAGAGGTGAAGAAACTGAGGAACTGAAAGGTTAAGCAACTTGCCCCAAATCACACAGCTGTTTACATGTGATGGAGCTTGAATTCAAACCCAGGCAGTCTATCTTTAGAGATGCTCACTTAATTGTTGTACTGTGCAGCTTCTTAGAAAAATGGCTTTATATATGCATATAAAATGTTCTGTCCAGTGTCAGGTAACTTAGTAAATCCTTAAGAAAGTCTAGCTAAATTATTCTTTAAAATTCTAAAGCTCAGTATGAATTTGTTCCCAGTGTTTCAAAGCAAAAGATGATTCATAGGACATAAGCACCATCACCTGAGTTGATATTCTTTATTAACGCTAATTTTTATTACTGTCCTACTATCAGCAAATAAAAACAAAGCATTTGCTTAAGTCCCTTATTAAGTGCATGAACAAAATATTAACTTTTTAGCCTCCTTTCTTTTGCCAGGAAAACTTAACTTTCTTAACTAGAAATATAAAGTAAAATGAATAAAATAAACCAAGCAGTCAGGCATAAGTACTATCAATTTCTGAATTTCAAATAAATCTTGGGCAGTAACACACCCATCTGGCCATAATGGAGACTGCACTCGAATGAAAACATAAGCCCATAAATAAGAATGTAAATATTTGTAATAGAACCCAGCATTTACTATACTATCTAATTCTTAATCTGCCATCTAAATGAGCTCCAGTTGTTCATCTTATTTTAAAAAATTATAACTGGAGACACCTGTAAATCCAAGCCTTTCTTTGGTTTTAGCTCATATAGTTGAAAACAGTTTGCCTCTGTCTTCTGCCTCTTTTTTTGATGAGATGTATGTAAATAATTTTCAAACCTCTACTGTATCTATTAGCACAAAATGCCATAAACATGTGGCAGCTATCCACTCACTCAGATTAGCACAGAAAGAAAAACTAGCTTATTCAGGTCTTCTCTCCACAATGTTCCCTCTTGCCCCAGCCCAAGCAGTGAAGCAAAATACCCCACATATTCCGATCCATCTACTTTGCCCTTTCTGATGTTCAAATTGACTGAATAGCTATCAGATCTTCATTATATCCTGTTTTCCACAGATGGCCTTTTTGATAAGTCTTAACCTAAAAAAATTACTAAGGGAAATGAGGAAATCAGAAAATGATAAATTAAATACAAGAAATATAAGACTTGGCCTATTGTTATCTTCCCCTTTTTGATGTCAGCTGTATTGGTGGCAGAAAGCCATCATGATCTGCTATCTGAATATATTGTCAAGCTAGTCATTCTGAATATGTTGTTAAGCTTGTAAAATGTTCTGAGTAGGCCACATCTTCAGTAATTTTCACAAGTTTACAATTTTTCAGGTAAAGCTATAATTTAATGCATTAAAATAAATTCATTTTTTCAATGTAGTAAGAGCTGCTACTTAGTTCTAATACTCTGAAACTTTCATGAAACTATCCTTTTTAGAACTCATATTACAATATGGGCTCTTTCATGTTTTTTAACTTCTTTGGATCTTGAGATACAGTGTTATTCCAGATGCAGCATTACTCACAGTGGACTTTGTCCTCAAATTAGCATAATTTCTATTTCATTTCCTACATATTGTTTTGGATATGAAATCTTTTGAAAATGCAAATATTTTTTGTAGTTGCAGCACACGCACACACACACACACACACACACACACACACACACACACACACCGTCCACAGAAACCTTGTCTTAGTTTGTTTCGTGTTGCTATAAAGGAATACCTGAGACTGGGTCATTTATAAAGAAAAAAGATTATTTGGCTCCTGATTTTCGATGGCTGGAAAGTTCAAGATTGGGCTTTTGCATCTGGTGAGGGTCTCAGGCTGCTTCCACTCATGACAAAAGGTAAAGGGAAGCTGGTGTGTGCAGAGATCACATGCAAGAGAGGGAGCAGGGGTCGGGGACAGGTGCCAGGCTCTTTTTAACAACCAGCTCTTTTGGGATTTAATAGAGTGAGAACTCACTCACCCTTAAGGGAAGGCATTAATCTATTCATAAGGGACCCACCCCCATGATCCAAACACCTTCCACTGGGCCCCACCTTCCAACACCAGCACACTGGGAATCAAATTTCAACGAGATTTGCAGGAGAAGGGACAAACAAAAAGCGTAACAACCCTGCCAAAAACAACAGCAAAGAAAAAACTGGCTACAAACTCACAATTTGTCCTATCTCTAGAAATTCTAATAAAAGGCAAAAGATATATGATGTGAAGAGAATTCAGAGTATCTCCAGTGTAGACTTGGAATTTTATAATCTTAAATTATGTGATTAATATGATATTCTTACTACCTTTTCTCTCTAAGCTATAACTCCATGTCTCAGGTGGGACTCTCAGGGAGCAGACTCAGGAGACAGTGGGCAGCAGGTTTATTAGGGAATGCTTTGTGATCATCATCCATGGAAGGAATGGGAAGAAATCCAGATTGGGTGGAAGGAGGACTTGGGCTGTGATACAGTCTCAACAGTGTTCTCAGCTGACCCCATGGGAAACTCTGAAGCTGATTGGCCCTTTTGGTGTCCCAAAATGGAGCAAGAAGGTCAGGACTTTGTTGCCCAGTCATTGGATGCAGGCAACCCAAAGATGGGGGTGACCTTGGATGCAGTGGCACTCTCAGCTGGTCTCAGTGACTTACCTGGTGATAAAACTTGGCCCTTGATCCTTAGAGGCTCAGATTCCCTGGTCCCCATAATCTTTTTAGGCTGATAATGGCTACTACACTTGTCCATTTACAATCAAAATTGGGCAAGAGCATAGCAAGAGGTGCATAAGTGTACTGCTTGGGTACCAACATTTTCCTCCTTCTTCCAACTGTGTAACTGTGGTCCTGCCTTCTCTTTATGATCAGATCCATTATCCCTGCCAGGATGTGACTCCTCTTTTTGCCTGCTACTTTCTTGATACAAGGAACCTGAAGTACCTAGCCAGCAGATGTAGCTCATAGTTCAGTGAGACTGATGAGTCTCTTCCTGGGTCTCACTGAACCATAAACTACATCTGCTGGTGGAGGGGTTTCACTTTTAGCAGGACCTCTAAATGACAGGGCCCAGTGTTGTGGAGCCAGGAAGCACAATTTCCCCCAAGAGAATCACTGGGAATGATAGTAAGCAGGGCCATTCCTGCTTCTACCCCTTGATTCTTGGACCCATGTATTTTACCTATTGAGAACACAGCCCTATATAAAGACCATTAAAGTGTACACTTCATCTTAAAGGATGGTGTTTGTGTTAGGTATGCCTTCAACAAGCTATTTAATCATTCTATCAGGGCAGAGGTTTCTGGGTGAAGCAGCTTGTGAAATGACAAGCAGACGCTGTGATCATTAGCCCACTCTCTTTCCTCCTTTGCTATAAAACAGGACCCATGAGGTAATTCAAGCACTCTGAAAGCCCTCAGTGATGCTGGGTGATGCCCTGCAGATAGAAAAGGAGAATCATCTACAGTATGTGTCTGTTCCTGTCAAAATGAGTCACTGCCTCTTGCTAGGATCATTATTGTAAGCTAGGATCACTATTGTAAGTCAGCTCGCCACCAGTGACTGATTGGTCTTCTTGAGGAATAGGCACTCAGCATTGCAGCATTGGTCTCTGTTGTTAGTCGGCTGAAAATTCAGCAGTGAATATAACTAGATCAGCCTCAGTGTATAGAAGCCCATCCTGTTAGGTCTATTACATAGCCTCCAATCTTGCCACAATAGTTATTCCAGTGCCAGATGCTGGATGTTATAACCTGTTATTGACTTGTTCAGGGCCTTTTCTATTATGGATACTTTGTGGTATAGATGAAGTGCAGTACAAAGCTCCTAACACTTCATGCCCAATCTCATGTGCCCATCCACCATTTTTATCTCAAATCTCTCTGTTCCCAGTAATTTAGTCTATTTTCAGGCCCCTGATCTCACGGGCAAGCCAGTTGCCACTGCCCATGTATATACTAACCCTGAGCCCCTTTCAACACAAATGGATGGCAAAGTATACTGCCTGAAGGTCTGCCCTTTGGGAGTACTGATTTTCAAGGCCACCCTGAGTGACACAGTAATACAGCCACCATCTTATTTTCAGTTTGCCAAAATATGAACATTTGTGAGTCAAGTTCATGCATTTTCCTCTTTCATCAACTGGTCATATGGGATCAGTGACAATATAAGCCAAGGGAGAGACACTGGTGGAACAGTGGCAGATGACATGGTAGTCTAGGCTGCTTGCTAATGTAGCATGCTGGGCCCTCTGCCTATGTTTGTGTTCTGCATGTATAGAACCCAGCTCATGGTCAGTGGTCTTGACTGCACTTGGCATCCCTTTGTCAGGTGCTGTATCTCATAAAGCCCAGTAGCATGTCAGCAGCTGTTTGACAATTATATTGGTTAAGAGCTTAACAGAGGGCTAAACAAAATGGTGTTAAAGAATATACCTGATGGTCGAAGAAAATCCCTCTCTAGAAAATCTGGACAATCTGAGAGGTGGCATTCTTAAAGTGTCTGTAAGAATGCATGTTCCTCCAGAGCCAGAAGCAGGAAAAGCAGAGGCAGCAGCAAGTTTATCTTCTGGGCACCTTATCCTAAGACCTCATTTTATCAATACATATGGACTGTCTACAACCGAGTGATATTATCCTTTTCTTCCACTGCCTTATGAAATCTTTCCCCAGTTTATCCAAGTCAGCATTTCACTATGCAGAAGAGTCTAATGTCATCTCTAGAGAGTTCATTATGCCCCCTATATCCAAGACCATTTACTAAAACCTTGGTTCAATCTTTAAAAAGTCACAAGATCCTATTATGCCTAGCTTTGTTTCCAGTCTTTTAAGTCTATTCCTAAACCTTGCCAAAAAAGTACCTAAGTTTCTATGGTTTGACAAATGGAGCTTAGAATATGGAACTATGGTAAGTGTTCTTTAGAATTTAAAATAAGTTACATGTACTGGTTTTCCTTTATTTTGTAGTTTTGTTCTCAAAGAATTTCAGATGTGATTTCTTTACAGACAAAAATACCTGCTATATACTTCCTTCTGTATGAATACATGAGACCTACCTTCATGCAAATTTCCTCTATGAAGCTTTCTCTGAGCTCCAAACACAGGGCTGAGACTTTCACCTAACTTAGAAAGCTAGCATGAGCTGGTACTGACAGATGGGAAGACTTGTTATGTTACAAGAGGATATATGGAAATGCAAAAGGTAAAATTAAAATCTGTTCATTAGACTTATTTCCTAACATTTTAACCACTCTTCCCTTTAGAACATTCTTGCAACTGAACTGAATAAGCTGGGAAGGTTTTTTTGGTAATTCTGCTAATGCCTTTTTTTTTTTTGAGACAGGGTCTCACTCTGTCCCCCAGATTGGAGTACAGTGGTGTGATCCTGGCTCACTGCAGCCTTGATCTTCTGGGCCCAAACAGTCCTCCCACCTCAGCCTCCTGAGTAGCTAAAACTAAAACTGTGCCACCACACCTGATTGATTTTTTGATGGGGTCTCATTGTGTTGCCCAGGCTAGTCTCAAACTTTTGGTTTCAAAGGATCCCACCTTGGCCTTCCAAAGAGTTAGGATTACAGGCATGGGCCACTGTGCCTGGCCAAATGCTTTTTAAACTAATAATTCACCTGTGTATGGTTATGTCAAAGAAAAATACAAGGTTGCACAGGCTTATAAAAAGTAAGGAAGTAACCCATTATATGTATGTTTGTAAATTTTGCTTAGGCCATCGTTTTTTTATTTTCACCTTTGACTTTCAGAAGTAAATTAGAGCTATGTAAATAACAGAATATCAACATTAAAATGTTTTTCATAACAATGGCTAATAAGAACAGGGTGACAGTCAAGTCAGTAGCTTTTTAATAAAATGAGCAGAGTCCCATCATAACAGCTCTTTGTTACATGAATTCAAATACACAGCAGACTAATCATGTTCCCTGAAATTTAACAATCATACTTAATAAAGGCCTGTTAGGGCTGTCCCTCAAGACTCTAATTCTAAAGGGCTTCCTCTGAATTCCCTTTACAAAGCTTTGTGCAAAGAAGAGCTTAAGCACAAGTAAGAAAGACTGTTGCTAGCATTTTTATTTCATAATCATCAAATACAAACATGCAGTTTCTTTCTCTGATGTGCATGGCACTGTAAAATGGGTGCTACACTCTGTCTTGTGGTACAAAGTTTATAAATACAGTACACTGATACAAAGTTGAAGCTGTTAAAAAGAGCTTAATAACAACTACGAGGACAGAATTAAATCTGGAGTGTTGATGGAATCTATGGAGAGACTTAGAAACAAGACATAAACTCAAACACTACGGTAAAAGTTTTTACTTGGGAAGAGGCGAGAGGGGACCTTTATGTGCTACTGAAGGATTTTTTAAGTCGCTCCAAGTTTACTTTCTTTCTGCTATTATCTTTAAATACTGCAAAGCATTGTGAGCTGCGTCACTTTGTGCATTGCCACAGGAGATACCGGAGCCGTGACAGACCGTGATGGGGCTGGTGGATAGTTCAGCAAGACACTGATACTGCCCATTGGCGCTCAGTTCTTCTGTAATGACACATTCAAGCATAATGGTTAGTGTCAAATATGTATAAAGTAGATCCCTTTGTAAAAACAATTCTTACTGTTCTTTCTTTTTAAGCATCCACTTGAAATCTTTGTTTTGCTTGTACAAACAAAAAACCACAACTGCTCAGCTGTAGCAGTTTTCAAACATACTACACGTCATAATCATCTGACAACTTTAAAGAAATACAGATATCTAGGCTGCATTCTAGCTCACTCAATCAGAATCAGAGGGTTAGGGGTGGCTGATTCCTACATTTAAAATAAAATGCTCCCAAGGCAATTCTAATATGGTTAGTTGAACATTGTTTGGAAATTACTGAACCACAGTAACTTTCTCAAAAGACAAAGAACCATTTGCTAGAGGACTGGAGAGACTGTATTTTCCACTAGGAAGTCATTTTCAGGAGGCATTTGAACCAGGAATAACTTGGGTCAAGGCAAAACCTTCCCTTGTGCCTCCCTTGTGTCTTCTATTAGGAAAAACAGTTTAATTGATGCATAATAATTGTACGTATTTATGGAGTTGTCCGTTCATGTTGTTACGTTTTAAGTCTGTGCAGAGTGTAGTTCTTTATTTATACTGTAAATGCATCACGGTGTTTTAAAAACAATACCTGACCCAGGAAACAATGTTCTTCCCATCAACTGATGAGTCACTCTTACTAAAGATGACTGAAATGAGGGCAAGGGGGAAAAAGTAGAAACATGTGTGGTATGATTTAAAGTGGACATAATAAAAATGTTAATTCTGATATTCCATTTAGTGGAAAATATCGAGATACAAGGGGATTATTTAATGAGTGAAAAGGCTTTCTAGTTCTAGAATCTAGGTTCTTTTATTTTTAGAAAATTAATCATTTTAAAGTAAGCACTTTGGTGATATTTCCTATTTGCAATGTGTGCAACCATCTCTATCTAGTTGCAAAAGCTTTTCATCACCCCAAGTGGAACCTCATTCACATTTAGCAATTACTCCTATTCTCCCGACCCTCCAGCCCCTGCTTGAGGTTCATCCATGTTGTAGCATATATCAGAACTTCATTTCTTTTTACGGCCGAATAATAGTTCATTGGAAGGACAGTCCACAATTTGTTTATCCACTCATTCATTGATGGACGTTTTGTGCTGTTTCCACCTTTTGGCTTTTGTGAATAGTGCTGCTGTGAATATACAGATACCTGTGTGTATAGGCATTTGTTTAAACACCCGTTTTTGATTTATACTCCTAAGTAGTGGAGTTGATGGGTCACATGGCAATTCATTTGAGGAACTGAGAAGCTTTCTCGACGGAGGCTGAAATGCTTTATGTTACCACCAACAATGTATAAGGTTCCAATTTCTCTACATCCTCACCAACACTTGCTATTTTCCATTTCCTTAATTATAGCTATGAAGTGGTACCTTATTGTGGTTTTTATTTGCATTTCTCTATTAACTAATGATCTTGAGCATCTTTTCATGTTTTTTGGTCCTTTGTACATTTTTTTTTATTTAAAAATTTTGAGACAGGATCTTGCTATGTTGTCCAGGCTGGTCTCAAACTCCTGGGTTCCAGTGATCCTCAGGCCCAGTCTCCCAAAGGGCTGGGATTACAGGTGTGAGCCATTGTGGCCAGCCCATTTATGTATCTCCTTTGGAGAATATCTAGGTTCTTTTGAAGGTAGCTGCATGGAAACTAGCCAAATCAACAGACTGTGGCTTTTAGACTGCTTTCCATATTTGTAAGAACTATTTAGTTCTCAAAAGTGGGAAGAAATGTTTCAAAGGCATCATTAATTCATAATCTAAAAATTCATTTCAGGTTACCTTTTTCCCCCAGATTCTGTATCCTCCCTAGTCCTATTCATGACATGGCTCGTTCATCTCTGTATTCTAAACCCTCAACAGATTGTAGACACTAATAAATATTTATTGGATGAATGGTCTCTCATCAGCCATCTTTTCTTTATTTTTGAGATGGAGTTTCACTCTGTTGCCCAGGATGGAGTGCAGTGGCGTGATCTCGGTTCACTGCAATCTGCGACTCCTGGGTTCAAGCTATTCTCTAACCTAAGCCTTCCAAGTAGCTGGGATTACAGGTGTATGCCAGCATGCCTGGCTAAGTTTTGTATTTTTAGTACAGATGGGGTTTCACCATGTTAGGCTGATCTCAAACTTCTGACCATAGGTGATCCATCCGCCTTGGCCTCCCAACGTTCTTGGATTACAAGCCTGAGCCACCAGGGCGGGCCTCTTTTCGTTTTTTTTTTTTTTTTTTTTTTTTGAGACAAGCTCTCACCCTGTCACCCAGGCTGGAGAGCAGTGGCATGATCATGGCTCACTGCTGCCTCAACCTCAGGGGCTCGAGTGATCATTCCCACCTCAGCCTCCCGAGTAGCCAGGACTATAGGCATGTACCCCATGCCCAGCTAATTTTTCATCAGCCACCTTTTCTAACCATCTGTCTGCACTGACTTCCCAGGTTTTACATCATTCTTGGTTTACTAAGACAATGTACTTGACCCATCCTTCAATCCCAAAGTAGCAGAGATTATGAGAATTTCTTTGAGCCCTAAGTGCCCTACTTTCCCAGGACCAGGGGGCCCTGACAAGCAAGGTCCCCACATCTCACTGTGGTTGGATGGGGATATAAAATTTCTCACACATTATACTGATGTTAAATCAAGACACCTCGGCCAGGCATGGTGGCTCACACCTGTAATCCAGCACTTTGGGAGGCCGAGGTGGGCGGATCACTTGAGGTCAGGAGTTCAAGATGAGCCTGGCCAACATTGTGAAACCCCGTTTCTACTAAAAAGAAAAAATTACTTTTAGGTGGCTGAGATGGGCAGATCATGAGGTCAGGAGTTCTAGACCAGCCTGGCCTACATGGTGAACTGTCTCTACTAAAAATACAAAAATTTGCTGGGCGTGGTGGTGCACACCTGTAATCCCAGCTACTTGGGAGGCTGAAGCAGAATTTCTTGAACCTGGGAGGGAGAGGTTGCAGTGAGCCGAGATCATGCCAGTCCACTCTGGCCTGGGGAAAAGAGCAAGACTCCATATTGGGGGAAAAAAATACAAAAATTAGCCAGGTGTGGTGGTGGGTACCTGTAGTCCCAGCTACTTGGGAGGCTGAAGCAGGAGAACTGCTTGAACCCAGGAGGCAGAGGCTGCAGTGAGCTGAGATTGTGCCACTGCACTCCAGCCTGGGCAATAGAGCAAGAGTCTGTCTCAAAAAAATAAAAAAGATACCAAACATTGAATTAAAAGAAAATCCATACTGACTTGCTTTTCCCTCTGTCCATATTTGTCTATCCAAATGATTAAGGGCTAGAGAAAATACAGATGATGATGGCTAGGATGGGATAAAACTAAATTGACTTGTCTCCATTTACCTCCCAGAATCAGCATACAGTGACAAAGTCGAGAGAAAAGGTCTGGGCACCAGAAAGTTGGTACTTGTGCTAGGAATCTGGGTGCCTTTCATTTGCCCAGCAGCCCATCGGGGCTAGTTTAACAGCCAGAGTCCCTGTGGGGACTCTTCCCCTAATCTTGCTCTACCACTGACTAGCTATATGATCTTCGGCAAGTTTCTCAACCTTTCTGTGCCTTTCTTTCTTCACTTATAAATAAGGATAAGAGAACTGGCTTCATAAAGTTAGTCTGAGGATTCAGTAAGTAGATACATGTGATCTCCTTAGAACAGTGCCTGGCACATAGTAAAATTCTATCTTTGCTATTGTAACTGTATAGATGTTACCTATTATTACTATCCACAAGAATGGGACATATCAATTATATATATTACTGGCCTAGTAATTATATATACTTAGAATCCCTGATCAATAAAATATATTATAATAAATTTTTATTTCTCAAACACACTTTTAAATAAACATGTCTTGGGAAAGCCAAAGAAAAATAAAATCATACCTATATCCAAATATGTTATATTAAAACCTTGTTCCTTGGCAATTTCACTAAGCAGCTGGATGTAATCTGTATTTGGAATACTAAGGAGACTTCTTTTCAGTAAGTTGATCTTTTCACCAGGAGAATTCCTCAAGGAATGCCAAGTACACCCTAACGAATGTCCTACTACATTTGTCTGAAAAACAGAGATGAAGATTTAGACTCTTAACTAGGACTGGGTTCCAACAACAGTACCAGTATAATTAAAAGTACTTATTAAGCACTCACATTTAATATGTTAGACAACATTAAAAAGCACACATTTAACAAATAACTACAATATATAAGAAGCACTTGCAATAATATACTGAAAGTATTTTGTATAATACAAATGTTTCTCAGTCGAATTTTCCGATGGTCACATTAAGAGGTACAAGATATTTGGGAGCATTAATCCACAAATAATTAAATCTGCCTAAGGGAGAAATTTGGAGATTAAAATATGAAACAATTTTCATATCTTTTTTTAAATTAAATACCAATCACTGTAACTGACAGCTACAAAGCAGAAAACAAACAAAAATGTAAAAAACAACATGAAATGTGCAAGTTGGGGTTGAGGAACAAGTCATTCAAATAAATGGCAGGATGTCAAAAAGTTCTTATCAGACTTCTATCCCAGAACTCAATGAGTATTTTTTCCTTTTTCTTTCTGCTTTTCCTCTTTTCTTTATTCTCCCCTATATCCTTCCCTTTTCATCTCTGTCCTTAGAATTCCTTATATTTCCCTAAGTTTATGGTTCTCAAATTGCTTTCACATGCCATTAATAAAAACAACTACTTTCTGAAGTAAGTAGGACTATTACTTTTTTTGTTGTTGGATGGAGTCTCGCTCTGTCCCACAGGCTGGAGTGCAGTGGTGCAATCTTGGCTCCCTGCAACCTCTGCCTCCCCGGTTCCAGCAATTCTCTTGCCTCAGCCTCCAGAGTAGCTGGGACTATAGGTGCACACCACCAAGCCTGGCTAATTTTTTGTATTTTTTAAGTAGAGACAGGGTTTCACTGGGTTGCCCAGCCTGGTTGTGAACTCCTGAGCTCAGGCAATCTGCCCACCTCAGCCTTCCAAAGTACTGGGATTATAGGTTTGAGCCACCACGCCTGCCAGGGGTACTACTCTTAATCTTATTTTATTAATGAGCATGATAGAGGGAAGGCAATTTCCAAAAGATTGTAGAGATGGCACGATACAGAATTATTTGTTAGATTTACCAAATAAAAATTTACATTACAGAAACTTTAAAATATTGTTTTTAAATAAATTAAAAAACACTATTTACATGGTTAAAAAATACATACATGCACTAAGAACAAATACATGATGAGCTCACTAAATGTCTGCTGAGTGAATGAATGAACAAACAAAGGGATGGAAATGTGCTGTCACTCTGAAGGCAAAAATGGCACTACTGGTCTATCATCTTTAGATCCTGTCCTAGTATTCTGAATTTCACTGTGTCTCCCAAGCTCTCTTACCTAATTGCCTCTGTGATCCTGACTCACAAACAGGAAGCAGCTAAAAATGGTGTAATATATAACTGAACAATGAAGAGATTTCTAAAAATTACAACTCTGAAGTATCTATACAATAAGAAATCAAGGAAAGTTTCCTAGAGGGAGAAATAATTAATGATATTAACATCATAGCTGTCGACATTACTCACTAAAGAAATGTGGTTCTCTGGAGAAATATTACTAAATTTGGCAAGAAATTTCTCAGCAGCATTCCTTTTGGCTTGCTTTTTTGATGCCCCCTTTCCTGAACAAAGAAAAAGAAATGGTAGATTTAGAAAAGAAATTAGTGTCCACAGAGGATGATCAAATGTAGAAAGTATTGTGTTCAATCAGAGAACCTCATGGTTTTTATTATATGCTAGACTACTTTCTTACTGATATGATATCTCTGTTGTTCTATTTTGTTTGTATAGCTATTATTTTTTTTCTTGAGATGGAGCCTCGCTCTGTTGCCCATGCTGGAGCACAGTGGAGCAATCTTGGCTCACTGCAACCTTCGCCTCCTTGATTCAAGCAATTCTCCTGCCTCAGCCTCCCAAGTAGCTCAGATTACTGATGCCCACCACCATGCCCAGCTAATTTTTTGTATTTTTTAGTAGAAACAGGGTTTTGCCATGTTGGCCAGGCTGGTCTTGACTCCTGACCTCAGGTGATCTGACTGCCTCAGCCTCCCAAAGTGCTGGGATTACAGGCATGAGCCATCATGCCTGGCCTGTATAGCTACTAATTCTTACACTTTTGGAGGCATTTGTTTTAAGTTTTTCTTTAATAGTTATGCTTTCTGTTTTTCTGTAATAGTTGTATTTTCCTATGTCTAGCATTACTGAACCATATTTAGTTTAATTCTGGCCAATTATTTAGATTTATTAAAATACATCTGAATTATAACTCCTCTCTCAATGTCTATTTCCTGCTTGCGATCTTCTCTAAGCTGACAATTATGTGGAATTCCTTTTAACAGGAATAAGAAAGGCACAGGAGATGCTGGAGTTGAAAGATATCATAAATATCTACCTCCATGCTTTTGTTTTATAGATTAAAAAACTGAGGTCCAGAGAGATTAAGTAATTTGCTTAACCTTGCAAATCAAGGACTGCAAGGATGGAAGCTGAGGTTCCCGCTTTTGGCCTAGTGCATTCTATACTGACATACACTACCTCCCAAAGGCAAACAGTTGCTTATTACTTGAAACTATTATCTGGCTAAGGTAAAATCCCATTTTTAACCACTTCAAAAAATGACAAAAACATGCCAGAGAAGTTAACAGGAATTCTCACTAGTACTTTTTGAGATGGAATATTGCTCTGTCGCCAGGATAGAGTGAAGGGGCATGATCTCGGCTCACTGAAACCACCTCCTCCCAGGTTTAAACAATTCTCCTGCCTCAGCAACTATAGGCGTGTGCCACCACGCCCAGCTAATTTTTGTATTTTTAGTACAGATGGGCTTCCACCATGTTGGCCAGGATGGTCTCGATCTTTTGACCTCATATCTGCCTGCCTCGACCTCCCAAAGTGCTGGGGTTACAGGCATTAGCCACTGTGCCCGGCCACTCGTACTTTTTAAAGTGATAGTTTTTCTTATAGTTTATGTCCTTTATAACATAGGAGTTGCTGTAATTAAAAAAGATAATTTTCATTTTTATCTCACTGCAATTATTTGCCTTCTAGTCTCTTCTTAATCATCTCATTTTCAAGCGTAATCTTCCTCTAGTCCTCCTATTTTCTAGAATAGCTGTTAAAATCCAAGAGATTATGGCTTTTTCTCCAAAATGAGTTTTTTTTTTAAGTCACTAATTTATCAATGAAGACTGTTTAAAGTACAGAGCCGATAGTTTGTCTTTCTATTAATAATCTATGATTTTTAAAAATATCAAATTAAGAAGTTTAAGTATCTTAAGCCAAATATTTATACTTAAGTGCAACCTCAGAAAGTCAGAGACAATAAAGGAGGAGTGTATCAATTTTTTCTGCACAGAAATATGCGATAACATTACAACAGAAATTTCTATGGTTATTCATTATCTGAAAAAATTTCAAATGTCTTTAATTATAAGAAGTAAGTACCAGTTTCCATAAATGATTCTAGCCTGCAAATTGTGGTATATTCTCTCTTATGAGCAGGTCCTCCCTCCTGGGAAAGAGTATATTCAGGAAGTCTCCAGCCATGATGAATAGCCAATTCCTATAAAATCAAGATGAGGCTTTAATAGTAATTTTAACTATGCAATGGCTCAATCACATAAATATTTTCATAATTTTGATCCAATTTCTATGTATATGTTGAAAAGAATAGTGATTTTCTGCGATGGAAGAAAGAGGGAAGACACTCAAAGACACTTCTCTCATTTTATATCTTTATATCCCAATACCAAAACTGAAGCAGTTGTGAGCTGTGAATGGTGTTCTTCCATTAAACTAAAGTGAGCTGATATCAGACTTCAATTAGAGAAACAAGCTACTACCGCCCTCTTTGGGAACACCAGAGGAGACATCTACAGGTTTCACTGTCATCAGTTCCTAAAGCCACTCTCCTCCTGGCTACAGACTTCCAAACCCACAGCTGGCCAACTACTGCATTTGAACAAGAACACATGAGGAGCAGGGACAACAAACAACAGACCTGGATGACGTGGGGGACAGAAGGTGAGGAAAACTACGGAAAAGCCTGTAGTGCAGGAAAAGGAGACCAACCGACTGGCTGAATAATGGGGAGGGGAATGGTCTAAGAGACCACATGGATAATCTGCAAGCAGGATAATCTGCATATAGAAATTCAAAGCTGAATGTGTGTGTGTGTGTGTGTGTGTGTGTGTGTGTGTGTGTGTGTATGTGCGTGCGTTTGTGTAGATGTAAATATATTTTTTGGTAGAATAAGCAAATAAGCAGCCTACTTTCCTTTTTTTGAGTTAGGTTCACTGACTTAGGCTCTTTATAAAGTCTTCTGTCTCAACAGAAGTAGAATTTGTCACAAGAGTAGCAAGAACTATTCTTAAAAGTATAAAGCACTCTACCCATGTGCACTGAGGGCCTGTTGATCTTAAATGAGGATTCCATAAGCCAAAGGCAAATACTGTATATAAAAGAAAATCCAAAACATAAATAGGAAAATAATTTCAAGTTAGCTCTATAATGCTAATGATCGTAAGTTGGAAAACAAAATATATCACTATCTTGTCTTTAAATATTAATTCCTTGTGTTAGCCCTTGTGATATTACAAATTTATTATACATTTTCTCAATAGGCAAAGAACTGTACAACCTACCTGTAATGAACCAATAGGATTAAGCTGGTTCTTTGGTTGCTTGGAAGGGTCAGGCATTAAGGGGTCAGGAACTGCAAAGCTAAACATTTTTTAAAGTGTTATAAAACAAAGTAATTTCCCCTGAATTATGAAATTAATGACAAGCATTTTCTAATTAACTCTCTATGTCTTTTACTTGTCATTCCTTCTACATGGAATGCCCTTTTCTCAGACCTCTTCTATGGGAATCTGATCTGTCACCCAAGATATATCTCAAATGTCACTTCCTTCAAGAAGCCTGTCCCTTTACCCCAATGGTTTATAATCTCTCCCTTCTCTGAAACATTGTAACACATGGTTTAATCTTTCCTTGAGGAAATTGTTTTACCATAAATTATACACTCTTACAAAGACATATAATCTGTCCATCCTTCACCTCACATCTCCCCAGTTCAGACTGTAAGTTCCTTGAGGTAGGGCTTATGTATCACTTACCTACATAAGCTTTGTGGTGTTTTGTACATAATAGGCATGTCATAATATATTTAAAGAATATTCTTGTTACAACTATACAAAAAATGGAAGATGAATAATGATCCAGAATATTTTTGACAATGTGAATAATACAGATTATAAATACTGTTTTTTTTCATCCAGAGAACTATGAAGAGCTATCTGTTTGAACTATCATCTGCTTAGTGTTGGGATAATTCTCTAAGATTTACAGGTATCCTGCATAAAATAGATGGCTTAGATAAATTTGGTTTTAGCATGTGGGGATTATGATTAGGGAAAAAGAGAACAACCACTTCTAGGGAGTCTGAAATTACTGGTTCCTTGGCAGATCAGTGCTTAAAACTGAATAAGCGGCATTCCAAGGTTATTACCACCTAGGCAACTGGAAAGCCATTTTTCTATGACAAATGAGCTTTAGTTATTGCCATTTCCTCAAGGTTTTTTTTTCCAACTGCCAGAATTTCAAGCTTTACATAGGCTGATGAGATATGAGTATTCACTTACAATGCTGCATGCCGAAGCTACCCAAATAATTGTGATGGAGAAGTGAGAAAGTCTCTGTATTAAGTCAGGCCACTTTAGGCCTGATTACAGCTTAGTAATTCCCATTTTATCTGTCAAGAAGCACAAATATAGTAAAGTTTGTTAGCTTTTTTTTTTTTGCTGACAAAGTGAAGTGCCCAGATGCAGAAAGGACACTCCATACCCTCATTTCTACAAATGTACTTAATGATTTGGGTTCAACTTCAGGCTGTACAGGAACAGCATGGCCATTACCAGTGGGGGAGAACCCAATACCTGCCATATCATTTGGCATGTCTTTTGTTTTGTTTTGTTTGTTTGTCTGGAGACAGAGTTTTGCTCTATCGCCCCGGCTGGAGTGCAGTGGCCCAATTTTGGCTCACTGCAATCTCTGCCCACCAGGTTCAAACAATTCTCGTGTCTCAGCCTCCCAAGTAGCTGGGATTACAGGTGTGCACCACCATGCTCGGCTAATTTTTTGTATTTTTAGTAGAGACAGGGTTTCACCATGTTAGCCAGGCTGGACTCAAACTCCTTACTCAAGTGATCTGCCCACCTTGGCCTCTCAAAGTGCTGGAATTACAGGTGTGAGCCACTGTGCGTGGCCTTGTTTTTCTTTGAGAAAAGTCTCGCTCTGCCACCCAGGCTGGAGTGTAGTGGTGCAATCTCAGCTTACTGCAACCTCCGCCTCCTGGATTCAAGGGACTCTTGTGCCTCAGTCACCCAAGTAGCTGGGATTACAGGCGCCTGCCACCATGCCTGGCTAATTTTTGTACTTTTAGTAGAGGTGGGGTTTTGCCATGTTGGCCAGGCTGATGGTCTCAAACTCCTGGCCTCAAGTGATCCACCCACCTCAGCCTCCCAGAGTGCTGAGATTATAGATGTGAGCCACCCTACCCGGCGTGGCATGTCTTAAAAGCTGGTATAGATCAATTATAATGCATGGCCCTAGATAATCAAGCATCATCTTGTGAAATGCAAGGCTTATCTTGGGCAGCTGCTTATCCAGAGGGTTGCCATGTCACTGATTAGTTTGAAACTACCCAAAAGGTTTAGAATGACTTATAAAAAGATAGAAATACTACTTGAGAACCTAACTACACCTCTAATCCAAAAGCCTTTCTATGACTAAGGAATAAAAAACCCATCTCAAATTCCCTGGTCTCTACTATCAGCTATGAGCAGATTATACCAGATTTGTACTTCAGGCATAAGTGAGTGCACACACAAGAAGAACTTGAAAGCACGTCACGTACCCAGGTGTGCCCAGTGGAAACCAAAGGACACTACTTTATGATACGTGAGATGGTCCAGTACCAATATTCTGTCTAGAAACACCTAAAGTAGTAAAAAAATCTTACTTTGGAAAGGTGTGTCAAGAATTAATATCCCGCTTAACATTCTCTTCTTTTGGCATATATTATATAATAAAAGAAAACCTCTGCCTGCTTTTTCAAAATTAGAATTCTTAAAGAGTACTTTTAGTTATCTTTCTCCATCTCACTTTGTTTTCTTCAATGTAGAAATAATCAAAGCATTAATACAGAATGTTAATATTAATATTTGCAAGAAACACTCTCATTTTCTACTGTTGCACCCCATTAAAAAAATAATAGTAAAGCCTAGTTCCTAAGTGCCTTCGTTTAATAGCTAATTGCTGGATTTGACTGGATAAAGTTTTTTTTAATGGATGATAAGTTTTCACAAGGAAATAGAATTTGAGAGGTAGGATGCTAACTGTTCACTGTGCTGCTTTTGTGAGCATGTTCAAATTTTTAATCTTACCTCAGCCATGATATTTTTGAGCTGCTGAATACAAAGAAATTTAGCTCACCAAATACTTGCATTGGCTTTCAAAATGTTTATGGCAGCCTCTGCAGCTCTATGTTTCGCCAGCTTCTTACTTGTACCTTCACCTGAATTAAGATTTAAAAAAAGAAGTCTTTATCTCCTACAAAAATGTGCAGCTTACATAGATGTTTTCAAAACACAAAGTCACTACAGATTTTACATACACATACTTGGTAATAAAAACATATATTACATGCAGTTATACACTGTAATAAAATATTTGCCATGTGAAAAATATTTTTTAAAACACAGTTTTTAAAGTTCTATGTATTTAATTCTATGCATACCTACATAAAAATCCTTATTTTTATATTATATACGTTTATTACATAACGTAATAAAGCCACACCTCTGAAGAAATGCAACTCAGTATTTTACTTTTCCTTTATTCTCAGAGGGGAAATTCTTCTGCAGCAAGAAGTTTATTTTAAAGGAACCATTTACAGCCAAATTGTTGGATAGCAAAATGTGCATAATTTTATTCTGACAGTCTGTCCTATAACGTATCAAACTGCTCTGCTAGGCTGAGCAGTCACGATTGTGTGTTGGGTACAACAGGAAAGAGTTTTATGAAATAAGGTGACAGCTTGTTATTTATCTTCTGGACAATCTGTATCTTCTGCATGGGTAGCTAAGTTGAGACTAGGGATAAGACTGAGGTCTAATTTCAGTAAGCAATCACAACGGCAAATGATAAATTCATAAATTCAGTCTTTTTCCTTTTGAGTTCAAACTCTCAAACCCTCATGGAATAAGTTTCAAGTGTGGCCCTCAAATGTGAGAAGACACACAAACCACACATTTATCTGCTAACAGAGGTATTAGGGATATAGCATACAGCGTTCCTGCCCTCAAGAGCTAACAGCCTAGTGTGGAATTTTTGTCTGTTAATAGGCACCTGAAATATGGAATGGGATATATTACAACAAGCCTAAGTGCAGGCTGTAGGAGAGTACATAAAAGCAGCAGCACTCTTACTCTTGGTAAGGATTCAGAAAGGTTTTATGAAGGAAGAGATAACTAAATGGAGACTGAAATGATGAGTAACAGCTAATAAAGAGAAGAGAGATGGGGGAGTAGAAAGAGCATTCTAGGTAGAGAAAAAGAGCACCTGCAAAGGCTCAAAGGCAACATACAGCACAGTGTTCTCAAGAATCCCAACTAGTTGGCTTTCACTAAAGTGTAAGAGCTTTTTTAAAGTGTAAGAAGCAACGCTGTAAGTCATGTTAAGAAACGTGCATTAGGCCAGGCACGGTGGCTCACACCTGTAACCCTAGCACCTTGGTGGGTAGACGTGGGTGGAATGCCTGAGGTCAAGAGTTAGAGACCAGCCTGGCCAACACGGCAAAACCCCGTCTCTGCTAAAAACACAAAATCAGCCAGGCAAGGTGGCACACGCCTGTAATACCAGCTACACGGGAGGCTGAGGTAGGAGAATTGCTTGAACCTGGGAGATGCAGGTTGCAGTGACCCAAGATTGTGCCACTTCTTTCCAGCCTGGGTGTAAGAGCGAAACTCTATCTGGGAAACAAACAAACACACAAACAAAAAAACAAAAAGCAGGTATTTATCCAGAGGGTTACAGGGAAACCACTGAATGGATTTTGAGACGAGGAAGACATCTGAATGCTAGAAAGTACACTGGTTGTTTGGGCTGGATGAGGTGGCTCACACCTGTAATTCCAACACTTTAAGAGGCTGAAGTGGGAAGATTGCTTGATGCCAAGAGTTCAAGACCATCCTGGCAATGCAGTGAGACCTTGTCTCTACTAAAAATCAGAAACATTAGCTGGGCATGGTGGTGTGCACCTGTAGTCCCAGCTACTCAGGAGGCTGAGGCAGGAGGATTGCTCCAGTCCAGGAGACTGAGGCTGCAGTGAGCTATGATCACACCACTGCACTCCAGCCTGGGTGACAGAGCGAGACCCTGTCTCAGAAAAAAAAAAAAGAACACTGGTTCTCATGTGACAAAAGGACATCACAAGACTAGAAGATAAACGTACAGCTACAGGACTGCAGCTACAATCCAAGTGAGAGATGACGGTGGCCTAGGCAGTAGCAATGGTCAGAAGAGAGAAGCAGATAGATGCAATGGATATTTAGGAGATGGAGTTGATTGACAGACTGGACAACAGGGAGAGAGATGGGATGAAGTTAGGAAGACAAACCCACATTTCTATGTAATTACGGAGCCTTTACAGAGAAAGGAAATGCAGGGAGAATGGGTTTGAGGGAAAAGATGAATTCAGTTTGGACAATGAGAGGCTTGAGGGGCCTCTGTGTCATCCAAGCAAAGATGCTCAGCAAGCATAGACAGATACACTGTTCTGTAACTGGGCTTGGGATGAAGATAGATATTTCAGAATTATCAGTCTTTGGATGGTATTGGAAGCCATGTAGACAGATAAGCTTGCACAGGAAGCCACCGTAGTGTGAGAAGAGGGCATAAGCAGAACAGTTGCCATAGGCTGTCAATTTGGGGTCTAAAACATATTGAGGGGAAAAAAGCCTCCTTTTTCTTGAATTCTTCCTGATTATCTAGAAATAGACTAGCTAAAGAAGTAATGCAGTGTTGACTATGGTTCCCATGGGGACCCTTCCGGCCAGCACCTACAATGTAACTGCCTCACACAAAAAGTTTTAAACTTTTCTTAAAGTGGCATCAATTAAAATAAAGGACTCTAAACTTCCAGGGACACAAACAAATGCTGCCTTCAGATTTACCAGATGGTAGAACTTGAGCCTTCCAACTAAATTTTTTTCTTGGCATTCTTCCAAATTAAATTTAGCATCCAATGTTTTCTGTGTTTGCCATTAAATAGATACATAAGAAAAATAATGTCCACATTTACAAATGAGCAACTTCAGTTATTTGCTCAAGCTCACAGACCAAAAGAAGGCATGAATTTTGAAACTTCATTGCTATGTGACTTCATTGCTATAGGCATGTTACTTATAATCACTCTGGACCTGTATCATCTTGTGTAAAAAGTGGATAATATACAAAATATCTGTTCGGTTTAAAAAACTAGAAGTTATTATGCGATATAATATATGAGGACCTTCTTTCTGCCCTTCCTCATTTTGCTTGGATACAGAATCAAGAGTGGTACAATGGACCTAAAGTGCAAATGAAAATTCTAGGGTCATGTCTGCTAGCATCTGCTATAATCTATGAAACTTCACAGTACCTACTGACCCAGCTATGACTGCTCCGAACCTTTCCTGCTTCTCTCTAATTCTTAGAAGAACCCTAGGAGGATACTAGAGTATGAGAGGAGCTGTGCAGGATGGCTGGGTAACTTTTTAGTTTCTGAGCTTCTTTGGTATCTGGGGCAGAGAAAATTAATTAGGAAGAGAATCAGCTGAGGCTGGAAAGTCCTAGCGACCTGAGATGAGAGGTCTGTTTCAGAGCCTGTTCCTTACAGCTGTCTGGTAAAAAGAGCACTTTTCTGAACTGAAAAGCAACACCAAGTCTTGACTGCCAACCCACTCGGTCATCCAGGTTAACTGTGTATACAGACCTGTGCAGGTTATGTCACCAACGGTTACTCTGAAGGTGAAAGTGGGTACGTGTATTTGCACATCAGATCTTTCACATTCATAAACCGGGATGTTCTTGGTCTTCATGCCGTATTCGTGTAATACCTGAATCGGTGTTTTCCCTGGCTTAGCTGTTATCATCTTCCCCAAACTGCAAAAACCAGAAAAAGGTGTGCTTTGCATGCCAAATTGGAGATTAAAGCAGAAGCGTGCAGAGGCCAATTTTGACCGCCACTGACGATGTCGCGGGAGGCGCGGAGTTCCCCGGCGGCCAGGGCCAGAGCTGGCAAGGCTGGGGCGCACCTGTCTTCCGGCCCCGCTGCGGCAGTCACCCCGCTGGGGCAGGCGGGGTGAGCGAGATCTTTAGAGAAAGAACTTGAATGCGGGTAAGAGATTCTCAACAGAACAGGGCTGGCAGCAGCGCCGCAGCCTCAGGACCAGTCGCACGAGCCTTTCCCGGGCGCGGCGACCGCACAACACCTCCGCCAGCCCCGCGCACCGCCGGGGGCCAAGAGAGGGGCGGGGCCCGGCCGCAGACCCCAACCCGCGCCGCCGAGAGGGCGGGGCCGAGCGCCCGCAGCCGCGGAGGTTGGGCTGCCCGGCAGGGGCTTTACCCAGAATGCCGCTGGAGGGCCGGCTCCCCGCGCCCTGGCCCCGCCTCCCGACTCTCCCGGCCCTGGGGCCCCGACTACCCGCACGCTGACCTGAAGGTCCCGCTGTCCTCGCGCTCCAGCGGCGGGGCCTCAGCGCGGTGCCTGCTCTGGGACATGGTGAGAAGGGACGGCTCAGCGGCGAGAGGAAGAGTGGTGCGGAGCAACGTGCTTGCTCCCCGGGTCCCCAGGAGGAGCTCTAGCGCCGCCGCCTCCTCTAGCTCCCCCTGCTCCTGCCTGCGTTCCTCCGGCGAGGGGGCGGAGCCTTGGTGCCGTAGCTCCGGCTACGCCCCCTCGCTGCCCAGCTCCGGGCCTCGGTCCTGGACCAGACCCGCCCCTGTCCCCTCCAGGGTCCGTCCCATCTCGGCCCGGGTCCGCCCTCTGGGCTCTGTCATTTGGGATTCCGGGGCTTCACTGCGTCCGCCCCTGCCGGCCCTGGCCAGCCCGCAGTAGTTGGCCCCCAGGCCGCAGTTCTTTGTCCTTAGCAGGAGGCCGTTTCTTGCCCGAAGAGAGGAATTGTCTGGCGTGTGTCTAGGGTGTTTGAGGCCTGAAGTTAAGCCTTTGCGGGGAGGACGGATTGGGGATGGGTCACTTTAAGAAAACCATTTGAAAATAACGAAGGCATAATTGCTAGGGAGACTCCCCGGGCCTGGTCCCGAAGCTTGAGACCCCGGATATATCTGCCCCAGGGGGCTGCAGTGGGCTCTCCGGGTCCCGAGCCCTGTATTTAGGAACACGGGGAGACGTCCAGAGAGACCCCTCCTCCTCTCCTGCCAGGCGGGCTCCTTTGTCTTCTGGGCTTTCGTCGCGAGATGGAACGCTGGTCAGTGCATCCCAGCAAAACACGTTAGGTGTAAACGAAGGCCTTTCTCCGTGCCTGTGTTGTAATGGCGTTTGCCTGGGATGCAGCACCTTTGGTGGGCCATTAGATGTCGTGTCTCTTCTCCAGGGGCTTGCTAGACATTTGCAGAAATGCCCGCCTGTGCTTACTCGGTGTTCTGGAAGATTGCTTTGTGCAATGCTATTCATACGAAAGGATGTTATTAAAAGTGATTTATGGCCAGGCGCGGTGGCTCACCTGTAATCTCAGCACTTTGGGAGGCCGAGGCGGGCGGATCGCTTGAGGTCATTTGTTCGAGACCAGCCTGGCCAACAAGGTGAAGCCCTGTCTCTACTAAAAATACAAAAATTAGTTGGGAGTGGTGGTGTGCACCTGTAATCCCAGTTACTTGGGAAGCTGAGGCAGGAGAATCGCTTAAACCCTGGAGGCATATGTTGCAATGAGCTGAGATCGCGCCACTGCACTCCAGCCTGGGCAACAGAGGGAGACTCGTCTCAAAAAAAGAAGTGATTTATTATTTTGTTAGCATGTGAGCCCTGGATGTTTGAAAGCAAGTGAAAGATGTTCAGAACCTAATCAAATGATATCATTTGATGTTTTAATTGGAGCCTATTCTCTCTTCCTCTACATTCTCGTCTATATATATATGAATAGAGATTACTATCCATCACTGTTTTAATGGGTATCTTATTGGAAGGGCTACACAGTCACTATTTCAAAATATATTAACGTACGCATAACACCTATGGCAAAACATTTCAGCACTTGGATAAAATTCATTTTTAGTCACAAAATCACTTCAAAACAGGCCAAAACTTTAAATAGCTCTTGTTAAAGTTTGAGTAACTGGGATAATAATGATGAAATAAAAAGATGCAGCAGGACTCCATTTCAAAGAAACAGAGTCTGTGTGCCAAACTTCAGAGTAAGAAACCACTAGGTAGTAGTTTATATAGTTACTTCTATGTAATGTGGCTTTGTTTTTAAAATAAAGATCTGCATATAATTGTTTCTCTATAGTTTGTGAATTCATATTTAATATTAAACACAGTTTTGTAAACATGTAAGATGGAAGATGAATGAAAAGCTCAGTGAACTGTATGCCATGAGGATTCAAAACAGCACTTTTGTGTTGCCAAAATTCCAGTGGTGGACTTGTGAAGGGATTTCCTTTGGACTAAGTCCACTATAGATGGTATCTGGGACTATCATTAGTGCCTAAATTGCATTGCTTCCCACAGGGCTGTATGCTTCCCTTAAAATTGGTCCACCGCCAGTGGCAAATCACGATCTACTGTGATCCTTATTATAGACATTGGTCATATTTTTATGTTATTAGTTTTCTGTGTATATTTTAGTTCTATAGCCTGCCATTCCAAATTAAACATGCTCTTACCATATCATTTTACACCGTTGATCTATAATTCATTACCTGAGCACATGAGCTGAGGCACTGAATTATACAGTGGTAAACTACTTGGTGAAACCAAGCTTTGTATTTTTAAGGTGTATAATTATATTTAAAAACAAGCAATGCTTAATTTTGTGCCTGATTTTCCTCTTTGAAAATGGATTTATCTAGGGGTTGCAGTTGATGACGTTTTGATATTAATATGTTTGCTGCTGCTACCAAGAGCTTTGTCAAGCAAGTTGGAGATGGAGGGAGATTAGTTCCTGTTCCAAGCCTCAGTGAAGCTGACAAATATCAACCTCTAAGTCTGGTGGTTAAAAAGAAGCGATGCTTTCTGTTTCCTAGATATAAATTTACTTCAACACCTTTTACACTGAAAGATATTCTCTTAGGAGACAGAGAAATTTCAGCTGGTAAGTTTAAATGTTTCAGAGTGACAACTCATTCATTGGTATTATTGGTAAGCTAAACATAGGTTATATATCCTACTTAGATTAGTAATACACATTCTCAATGATTAAAGCAACTTTTATTATGATGGAGTAGTAACATTATTAAGATCAACAATGCCAAAAGCTTATATAATATCAAATCTCTTATTGGTCAGATAATTTTCAAATCTATCAATTATTTTATAAATTGTTTTAACTAAGTCAATGTAGAATATGGCATATTTCTTCTACAAAATGGGATATTGTTGGGCTTACCTATCTTATATGGTCAAATGAGATGAAAGTAATTTGTATTTATTTTTTACAATTCAATTATTATAATTGGTAAACTGAAATGTATTTGAAGGATAGGTTATATAATAAATTGATATTTTAATGAGTTACTGCTTATAAACACTTATTTTTCCTTTTAATCACCCAGTGGATCTTGATGCTTAATAAGTTCTGTTGGCTGAACAGAAAATTTGAGTTCCTATTAAGATTTCTGGCTATGTGTTTCTTTTTGTTGTAAGATTAATTGAATTACTATTTTAAATCTTGGTGAGTCATGTTGCCTTTCTCTAATATTTGTATAATTGAGTCTTCAATTGTGAATTAACATGTTACTATATATAATCTACATAAGATAAATTAAAGACATTTAAAAAATACTAAGTTTCTTCTTGTAAAGGTATTTCATCTTATCAATTACTGAATTATGAAGATGAATCGGATGTTTCACTCTATGGAAGGCGAGGAAACCATATTGTAAATGACGTTGGGATTAATGTTACTGGATCAGATTCCATTGCAGTGAAAGCTTCATTTGGTATAGTAACCAAACATGAAGTGGAAGTATCAACATTACTCAAAGAAATTACTACACGGTCAGTATAATAATCCTAATATATTTCAGTGTTTTCATTAAATACTTTAGCTATATAAACTTCATTACAAAGAATGTTTAAAACATTGAGGTTGTATTTTACTGTTGTAATTTGCTAGATATGTTTGAAATAGATTAGTAGTATATTCAAACTTTGAATAAGGATAGATATCAAAAATCATTTGGCTTAAACAAAATTTTTAATTGTTCCACAAAATTACTTTGGCTCTGCACACATTTGCTAAATTATTTGATTGAAATAATACAGGAGTCTGTCTGCAACAAATATGGAGCCCCTTTCAGCAGACATTCAACAGACAGTTGAAAGTCTTATATTCTACATAAGAGTGTTTTAAGAAAATAGAAAGCAGAAACAAATTATGACATTTCTTTTGGGTGTATTTTCTGACTATTAGGCTTGCCTTGATTTACTATTAGGTGAACTATGAATGAATAACACATGATAGCAAAAAATGTCCTTGATTATATGTAATTAGATGTTATAGAGTCTTGTGAATGTCTCTTCTTTATTTTAGAAAAATTAACTTTGATCACAGCTTGATACGTCAGTCAAGGAACAGCAGAAAGGCAGTATTGTGTGTGGTCATGGAGAGCATCCGAACCACACGACAGTGCTCGCTGTCTGTGCATGCTGGAATTCGAGGAGAAGCAATGCGGGTAAACCACACTCATTGGCCATCTCTTACTAACTAAAATGTTGCCGTGGGAATTTTTTACAAGTATTGAATTCCTAGTCAGACTTGTGTATTTTGTCAAATGTTTTGATGAAAGAGCTGTAGTTGCATAGGATTTTGCACAGTAATGTTTGTTCTAGAACATGAAAAAAAAAAAAAACTTGGATTCTAAACGTGTAATATAATGCAAAAACACTAATGCTTGTGAAATTATGTGCATACTGGAGTCCGTCAAATTACTATTTAAGTGTTGTTTTAAGAATAAAAAATTGAGTGTTTGAGTTAAATTGTTTGATTTTATTTTTAAGTGATATAGTTTTTGGCCGGGCACAGTGGCTCACGCCTGTAATCCTAGCATTTTGGGAGGCTGAGGTGGGCAGATCACTTGCTATCAGGAGTTCAAGCCCAACTTGGGCAACATGGTGAAACCCTGTCTCTACTAAAAATACAAAAATTAGCCAGGTGTGGTGATGCACCCTTGTAATCCCAGCCACGCAGGAAGCTGAGGCAGAAGAATTGCTTGAACCTGGGAGATGGAGGTTGCAGTGAGCCGAAATTGTGCCTGGGTGACAGAGCAAGACTCTATCTCAAAAAAAAAAAAGAGTAACATAATGCAAAACAGTAATCCTTGTGAAATTACATGCATATTGGAGTCTCTCATATTACTATTTAGGTGCTGTTTTAAGAATAAAAATTGAGTGCTTAAGTTGAATTTATTTTATTTTTCAGTGATAGAGTTTTTACACTTTGACTTTTTAAAAGCTGAATTTATATTTTTATATTCAAATAGTTTTTTAAAGTTAATATTATCAATGGCCAAACATGCTTTGTTCAAGGTTGGTTAAATCCTTTACAAATATTAGAGGTGATGATCGTGCCACTGCACTCCAGCCTGGGTGACAGATTACAGGGTGGATCATGCCTGTAATCTCAGTGCTTAGGAAGACTGAGATAGGAAGGTGACTTGAGGCCAGGAGTTCAAGACCAACCTGAGCAAAATAAGGAGACCCTGTCTCTACAAAAAAAAAAAAAAGAGAATTTAGCAGGGTGTGGTGACATGTACCTCTAGTCCCAGCTACTTGGGAGGCTGAGGCAGGGGGCTGCCTGCAGGGTATTTGGTCCTTGTGTTTTAGAATTTGGGAGCCTTTGAAAAGCCATGGGCCTTCCCACTGCTATTCTGTCAGGGAAGATGTAGCACTCGCTTCTCTCAACCCCCCTTTGCCTTTGGACTTCTCTGTGGCCAGCAGCTGCCTGACCAGGGGCCCGGAGCCACGGGCTCAGCTGATGACCATGGGCTCCATGTCCAACCAGCAGTTTGTTGGTTTGAGCTCGGGACTTAGGGAGGACACCTTAGGATGCAGGGGCAGCCAGGAGTTCAAGGTTATGGTGAGCTATGATTGTGCCACTGCACTCCAGCTTGGGTGACAGAGACCCTGTCTCTGAAAAAATAATTAGAAAGTTATCTGTGTTTAATTTTCAGCTCAATTATGATAGTGTTTATCTTTGTCATTCAGTGACACCTAATAATGACCTGATTGGATTAAAACTAATTGTTAGAAAGATAGGATTCAAGGATAATCTTTTCAAGTCTTTGCAAATAAAAGTTATGTTCAGTACCTATATTCAGCTACCTGTCAAATTCTGATTAACATTGGATCATTTTTGAGGCAGGAACTGAAACATTTACTTGATTGTTGGTGATTGCTTTAGAAAGCGACTAAAAGCTCTTGGGGAGCTTTGGAATGGTAGACAGGCTAGGCTGAAAACGTTAACTCTAGCACTGCTTTCTAAGATTTGCTGTCAAAAAAAAGCTTCTACTCCAGAGCATTATGGTTGTGGTAGCACTAATCATGGGCTGGAATACTAAAGTAAGTGAAAAAGTGCAGAGGTGTTTTCTAATATAGACTAGGAGTTTCTGTTGGACCAATTGTATCTCTGCTATAAAAAATGGTTTAATTCAAGCAGAATAATTCTTTATTAGAGAATTTCTTGCTTTGTTTTTGGATTATAGGAGATGTTTGTTTCTCCAAAAAGCTATCCTTACATGGTATAATCCTTAATAATGTTATTCATTTACTCAATATAGTTTCACTTTATGGATGAACAGAATCCCAAGGGAAGGGACAAAGCTATTGTTTTCCCAGCACATACAACCATAGCTTTCAGTGTTTTTGAACTCTTCATATACCTGGATGGTGCCTTTGGTGAGTTAAGGGTCTGCATGAAATACAAATGATTATATTTTTAAGGTACATTTAATAGGGTGTGTGTGTTTCTCTCCCTCTCTCTCTCTCTCTCTCTCTCTCTCTCTCTCTCTCACAATTATAGAAGAGGCTTTCAGCACTGTCAATCTTATGCTTGGGTGAAATAGCTGGGAAAGGCCCTCCCTTCCCTGCTTCCCCATTCCTCTTTTCTACTTCTTGGTGGAGGTTGTAAACTCTCCACTACTCCATTTAAAATTATAAAAGCTCAAATGCCATCTACTGACAAAGCATTCCTTAGCTTACATGGGGAGATAATAAATGACCTTCTCATAGGTAGTTTGTGATGGTGGTAAACAGAGGAGTAGGTAGATAGTAGGATGCCTGAAGTGTTAGGATGCTCAAACCAGGGCATCTAAAGACAGCTTTTCTTACTTCAGTTTTACTTATCATAGACCCAGCTTCCCCTTGTACTCCTCCTAAAAAATAACTTTAAAAGTAAAATTACTTCCTCCAAAATTGTTACCTTGTATAATATCTAGGTGCAGCTCACTTTAGGTCTCTACATTTCACAGGTCTTTAAGGTTTGTTGGCCAGCTGGAACAAGTCCAGGTGTAGCCCAAAGGATCAGGAAAGGGAGCCCCTAGCCATAGTAATTGACAAATATTTTTAGACCTGTTTTTGTTCATTTCTGCAATTTTATAGGAGGAGGGAATGGGGAGTTCAGAAAAAAACCAAAACTACATGTTTAGTAAAATTTTTTTATTTTTTTTGAGATGGAGTTTCACTCCTGTTGCCCAGGCTGGAGTGCAATGGCGTGATCTGGGCTCACCGCAACCTCTGCCTCCTGGGTTCAAATGATTCTCCTGCCTCAGCCTCCCAAGTAGCTGAGATTACAGGCATGTACCAACTATGCCCGGCTAATTTTGTATTTTTAGTAGAGACAGGATTTTGCCATGTTTGTCAGGTGGGTCTTGAACTCCTGACCTCAGGTGATCCACCTGCCTCGGCCTCCCAAAGTGCTGGGATTTCAGGCATGAGCCACCATGCCCTGGCAAGTAAATTGTTTTTTAAAAGAAATATTTTTAAATTTTGTGGCTATATATATATATATATGTATATATGAAGTACATGAGATATTTTGATACAGGCATACAGTGCATAATAATCACATCATGGAAAATGGGTTATCCGTTCCCTCAAGTGTTTATCCTTTGTGTTACAAACAATCCAATTTTACTCTTTTAGTTATTTAAAAATGTACAAATTCTAAGATGGAGAAAAAAACTGTACAATTATATTATTTTGACGGTAGTCACCCTGTTATGCTTTCAAATACTAGGTCTTATCAAGTAAATTATAATTGGATAACTTTAGGTTTTTACAGTTTTATCAATAGTTGGGAAGAATATAAATGGACTGATACATCCGAAAGAATTTAAGATATACATATAATTTGGACTTCCAATTCTAAGATTTATCCTACAGATATATTTACACATATATGAAATTATATGAGTACCAGTATATTCAGTACTCAATAACAAGAGATTGGAAGCAACTATAAGGTTACTAAATAATGATGCATCCTTACAACAGAATGCTATGAAGCCGTTAGAGTACAGAATACTTTTAAGAGATATTTTTAAAGAGCTGAGTATAATATGTAACTATTTGGGCATAAATAATTTTATATACCTACATGTGTACATGTATACATACATCTTCCTTTATGCTTGTAAAATATATGGAGTATTTCTGGAAGCATACACAAGAAACTTAAACAATGGGTGCCCCTGAGGCCCTGAGGTAGAAGACTGTGGCAGGATTCAGGGTGGGCTGGAGGCTTATTTGTTGCTGTATCTCCTTTTGGTATGAATTTTGTACTGTGTGACTGTTACCTTTTCCAAAAGTATGTAAAAGTTAACTTAAAAAAATACAATGAATGATTAATATGAGAATTCATCACCCCATCAAACAATAAAATATGAATTGTTCAAGTTATAACATCTTCTAAATTTTTTTTTGTAGACCTTTGTGTCACTTCAGTGTCAAAAGGAGGATTTGAAAGGGAAGAAACAGCAACATTTGCACTGCTCTACAGATTGAGAAATATACTATTTGAAAGAAGTATGTCCATTGAGGAGTACTACGAATGTCTTTTTTTGTTTGTTTCCTGGCTTAACACATGAGGTTATCTATTCAGTAATCCCATCTGTTAAGGAAAAATTTAAATTTAAAAGTCTGGCTGGTATGGTGGTTCATGCCTATAATCCCAACACTTTGGGAGGCCAAGGCAGGCAGATTGCTAGAGCTCAGAAGTTTGAAACCAGCCTGGGCAATGTGGCTAAACCACATCTGTACAAAGAATAAAAAAAAAAAAATTGTTGATTGTGGTGATGTGCACCTGTAGTCCCAGCTACTTGGGAGGCTGAGGTGGGAGGATCACTTGAGCTTCAGAGGCAGAGGTTGTAGTAAGCGGAGATTACTGCACTCCAACTTGGGTGACAACAGAGCCAGACCCTGCTTCAAAAAAGAAAAAAAAACCAGCCAAATTATTTCATGACTAATGGATCCACATATTTATTAATGCTATTTGCGTTATGTATTTTTCATTTTGACTTCTAACACATTTCTGTTCTGCTTTTGTCCTTTTAGATAGAAGAGTGATGGATGTCATTTCTCGTTCACAGCTTTACTTGGATGATCTTTTTTCTGACTACTATGATAAACCTCTCAGCATGACTGATATTTCAGTCAGAGAAGGGACCCATATCCGAGTTAACTTACTTAATCACAACATTCCCAAAGGGCCTTGCATACTCTGTGGAATGGGGAACTTCAAAAGGGAGACAGTTTATGGGTGCTTCCAGTGTTCTGTGGATGGTCAGAAGTATGTGAGACTTCATGCAGTTCCTTGTTTTGATATTTGGCACAAGAGGATGAAATAAAATGAAAAGTGAATATACCATGTTGGTGTTTTAGATGCAGTTGTGCCACAAACCTTCCCTAAATTATCTAGGTTTGCTTGGATGAGTTAAATTAAAATGAGAAAAGAAAAAAGAAATTAACCTGTCTGGGTATCATATTCTGTAGGGAATCCATGAGCCCGTCACGTTGGTGCTCCAGAATGTAGGGATCCATGAGCCCCACACTGGGCACCAGAATGTAGGAAGCCAGCCCTACATTACCCATGGGTACCCCGAGTTCAGTGGCAACAAAGGAACGAGAAAGATAAAGAGGAAAAGTGGAACCAGGGGGCCATCACTTTATTACTCTGGAGGTGACCGTGAAGGCCCCAAGCTCTGCTCTTCCACACTATTTATTGATTACAATCACTTTGATGTATAGGGTAGGGGTGGAGTGATGATGGGATGAATCAGTGAGCCTGAAGTGAATCAGTGAGCCGGATCTGGTGTATCATCCTAAGGATTGATGACAGTGGCAGTTTGGGAGTTTCACAAAACAAGAACATGTGGTTATCTTTAATTTATTATTTATGTGCAGCTGGTGGAATGTGGGCCTTACAAAGAGCCTACAAGTCTGGCTACATCATAGTGCTATGAAGGGGTTTTACGTCCTTGAGCACAATGTTTATGGTAGCAGAGCCAAGGCCACCCTACACTGGAACATGAGGCATGGAGAGGCCTTCCTCCTCAGAGGCCTCCTGTGGCCTTCTGCAGTTTGTTGTTCCTTGTTTATCTGTTACTCATAACTAATTTATGTAGGCACTCTGTAAGTGCTATCTCCTTTGCAGTGTTTCCCAACAATGGTTCCCATCTATAAAGTAGAGATGATGACAATAGTGTCTATTGCTTAGGTTGTCAGGAAAATTAATAACATTGTTTATATCAAAAAAGATTTACATATAAAATTCAGAATAGAGATGTTCTTTCATAAACTTGCCAGTCACTTAAGAATCATTTTTGGGATGTAGTCTATCATTTTAGATAACTTTTTATGTAATTAAGAGATTGTTCTAAATATCAATTTTATTTTCAATCAACTTTCAATTCAACATATGATGGCAAGAGTGCACAAGTAGCAACTTTATGGTGCTTCAACTATTGCCTTTGGTCTGGTAAAATGAGAAAAATGTGTTAATAATTTAAAGTAATTCTAAATGTTTAATTGCAGTATCAAATTAAAAGCACACTCAACTCAACATGGGGTTTTGTATACACAGTTAACAAGGTGACTGATAGTAGTAATGGGCTGCTATTCTATGATATGTGTATGCTCACGAGATTTGTCTTTATAAAATTCAGTACTATCATTGTACAGTTAAGGCAGATAAGACATGTCTGTTTCTTTGAAAATGTTTAAAACATTTAACATATTCAGTTCTGAAAGATCGTTTTAATCTCTGTTAAGAAAAATGAATTTTTCATATACAACCTAAATTACTTACAATCTACCTTTATTAAAATAATTGTAAAATGAATGTTAAAATTCTAGAACTCAAAACGTAGTCATGGCACTCAACGCCATATATATGCATATGAAGACATAAGGCAATCATGGAGATATGAAATACTTTACACTGTACTGTATGTAGAATGATTAGAAATTTAATTTTAATTATGTAAATACAAGTTTTAGAATGAATCATCTCCCTGTTCATGTGGCATTATCTGTCATTTTTTAAAAACAAGTTTAAAAGCACTTTGTATGAAAAATAACGGGACAAAAAGATTAGAATTACAAAGTTTAGATTATAGAGTGACTTATTAATATGGATACAGGGAATGGAGACAGGTTCCAAACCAAAATAAAGAATATTGAGTTACTTAGTTTGCTTCAACAGAGCAGGTTTTTCTGACAGCTATAAAGAACTGCCCAGGACTTGGTAATTTGTGTTTTGTTTGTTTGTTTTTGTTTTTGAGATGGAGTTTTGCTCTTATTGCCCAGGCTGGAGTGCAATGGTGCGATCTCGGCTCACTGCAACCTCTGCCTCCTGGGTTCAAGCAATTCTTCTGCCTCAGCCTCTCCAGTAGCTGGGATTACAGACTGTGCCCGGCTAATTTTGCATTTTTAGTAGAGACAGAATTGCTCCTTGTTGGTCAGGCTGGTCTCAAACTCCTGACCTCAGGTGATCCGCCTGCCCCAGCCTCCCAAAGTGAAGTGTGGGATTACAGGCATGAGCCACCACACCTTGCCTGCTAAGACTTGGTAATATGTAAAGGAAAGAGGTTAAATTGACTCACAGTTTCCCATGGCTGGGGAGGCCTCAGGAAACTTACAATCATGATGTAAGGCGGGAAAGAAAAGCACCTTCTTCACAAGGTGGCAGGAGGGAGAATGAACGCAGGAGGAACTATCAAACACTTATAAAACCAACAGATATCATGAGAACTCACTATCATGAGAACAGCACTGGGGAAACCGCCCCCATGATTCAATTACCTCCACCCGGTCTCTTCATTGACATGTGGGGATTATGGAAATTATGGGGATTATAATTCAAGATGAGATTTGGGTAGGACACAAAGCCTAACCATATCATGCAGTATACAAAATCTCCTATGTTCCAGTAAACATGTGCCCTTTCTTTGGTACCAACGTGATCTTCTACAGCATCTCTTACATACTATTCTCAAGTCATATGACATCATAACTTGGTCATGACACAGAAATGCTAAGGCACTGTATATCTTCATTTGTTTGGCACATTTAAAAAAATTTGACAGCATACCAATTTGTAATGATCATTCCTCATTAATGAGAAGAATGATGGGAAATGAGGTGACATAAGGGAAGAGATACATAGAGAAAGGTAACGGAAACTAAGAAATTCCATGGCATCAATTTAAAACTGTCAAGACAAAAGCTTGGGGTGGCAGATACCTTATAAAGGTTTACAAGAGGGAAGAGGAGTTGTAAATTTATAATAATATCTGAAGGAGTACAAGATTCAGACAGTAGATACTTTATGCTTGCTATAAGAGACAAAATGTCTTTCGTTTGGTCAAATATCTTTAAACATTCCCCAATGGAAAATACCCGAGGCTAGAAGCTTACAAAAAGTACAGAGACTGTGTTGAGGTTCTTTGTGGAAGAGATATACAGCTTTCTTCTTCCACATATACCAAACAAAGACTCTTTCGTTCTAGGATTTTTATATTCTCTTCATAATGTTATAAAATGTATAAATAGGCCAGGCATGGCGGCTCACGCCTGCAATCCCAGCACTTTGGCTGAGGCAGGCAGATCACCTGAAGTCAGGTGTTTGAGACCAGCCTGACCAACATGGAGAAACCCCATCTCAACTAAAAATATACAATTAGGCATGGTGGTGCATGCCTGTAATCCCAGCTACTTGGCAGGCTGAGGCAGGAGAATTGCTTGAACCTGGGAGGCAGAGGTTGTGGTGAGCCAAGATTGTGCCATTGTACTCCAACCAGGGCAACAAGAGTGAAACCCCACCTCAAAATGAATAAATAAATAAAATGTATAAACAAGTAAAATGCTACTTCCTGGGTCCTTATTGGATATTTTAAAATTATGAGGCAGTTTAACTTTCAAAATGTATAAAAAAAATTGGATATTAACATGTTTACACATACTGGCAAGGTTAAAGTTGGGAAGAGCTTACAGTTTTTGACATATTGTACATGTCCTCCTATATCCTGAAGGGGAAAAAATGCCCATTGGGACACAGGGGTCTGTTTCATGTCGCTACAATTCTTGTTTACAGAATAAAGCAATAGGAAACACAATCACACCATTCCTGCATGTTAAGTTTGCAAAACAGCCTCATATTTATTATACCAAAATCATATGTATTGGGGGTGTCAAAATATCTTCTGAGGGGAAGAATAGAAAATACAACTTGGAGAAAAGTGACTTTGTTTCATACATAAAGTACAGCAAATAGCTGAAAAATCTAGAAATACAAATATGCTATAGTTCATCATGTTGGTACACATTGTATTCCTTGGGTGAAATGAAGCCATCACCATCATGGTCATTCTTCTTAAAAATATCTTCTAAAACTGCATCCTGATATGACTTGTCACGTGGCTTCTTATCTTTTTCAAAATCCCTTTGCAAGTAGAGATTTATCTGGAAGGCCAAAATAACATTCCTTTAATTAAACGGTATCACAGTAAATTTCCAGTAGCTTTGAGGAATGTTTATAATAATGACACTCATGTCCAAGATTACTTATGGTAAATGATGTAACATTTTGAAAAGCTATTTGAGGTTTTATTTTTCTTACTCTTTGAAGGAATGTTTTGGAGAAAAACAGGTCTTCAAATTAGTTTTCCCTGAGATGATAGATTGTTAATGGTACATACTTAAAGATTGATATTTAAAATGAATTTTGTTGAAATTAAATGCTTTCTAATAACCCATGCTGTTCATTTTATCAAAGGAAAATCACTCATGACTGCCATTAGTGAATGAAACCCAAACTAGCATTTCTTTAATCTCTAAAACTAATGAATATGTTGTATAATCAATAAAACCCAACCATGGGTTTAGAAATAAAATTTAGTGTTTTAAGTTTTTCTGTGCTTCTATAGCTGTCCTCCAAATCTACATAAGTATAATAATCTCTCTAATATGTCAAATAAAGTATGGAATCCTGAAGTATTCACTAATTCTCTATGTAATATAAAATTTCTCTATGCAAACACACATTAAAAATATTGTCCAGCCGGGCGTGTTGGCTCATGCCTGTAATCTCAGCACTTTGGGAGGCCGAGGCAAGGAGTTTGAGACCAGCTTGACCAACATGGAGAAATCTCATCTTTACTAAAAATACAAAATTAGCCGGGTGTGGTGGCACATGCTTGTAATCCCAGCTGCTCAATAGGCTGAGGCAGGAGAGTCTCTTGAACCAGGAGGCGGAGGTTTCGGTGAGCCGAGATCGTGCCATTGCACTCCAGCCTGGACAACAAGAGCGAAACTTTGTCTCAAAAAAAAAAAAAAAAAAAAATTAGCCGGGCACCGTGGCAGTCACCTGTAATTCCAGCTACTCAGGAGGCTGAGGCAGGAGAATTGCTTGAACTGGAAGGTGGAGGTTGCAGTGAGCTGAGATTTCGACACTGCACACCAGACTGGGTGACAGAGTGAAAAAAAAAAAGTATTGCCCAATATAGTAGCCACTAGCCACATCTAACTAATAAGCACTTGAAATATGGCTAGATCTTATTGAGATATGTTACTATAAGTGTAAAATATATAACAGATTTTGAAGATTTCAAAAAGGATATCTTATTGGAAACTTTTACATTGATCTCATATTGAAATAGCAATATTTTAGATATATTGAGTGAAGACAAATTAAAATCAATTTCACTGATATCTTTTTACTTTTTAAGATGTGCCTATAAAAAATTTAAAATTATATGTGTGACTCAATTATATTCCCATTGGAAAGCACTAATCCTTATCATAATGAAAGAAGGCAATGCACAACCATCTGGAGGTAATGTTCAGTAAGGCTGGCATTACAGAGGCAAGAGTATTTTTGAAAGCTAGAGTTTGAGAGGTTTTTAGCAATACATATCTTAGGGTCAACCCATTGCAAATAAATTTTATTTTAGAGCAATCACTGGACCTTAATGAAGGATATATCAACTGTTCTCAAATGGGACTTTCATCCTACATGAGTGAGACGCATTTTTTTCTTCCAGTTGGAGCTTAGCAATCCTATGTAGGTGTAAATCATTTTAAATAGCTTCAAATATTTCTCAAAGTTAGTCAATTGATTTTTCATAACCAATATTGCTAATGGTTAAACTCGACTCCTTTTCCAGTACACTATAGAACAGAGGTACACAAAGACAGTTGGTAAGAACATGACCTTAATTTTGCTAGTAATGGGTTCCACACTATTTCCACTTTTTAATTTAATAAAATACTGTATTTCCCTCATTTTTATTAATACTAAAGAAATATTTTTTCTTTTCTTTTTTTTTTTTTTTTGAGACGAAGTCTCATTCTATCGCCCAGGCTGGAGTGCAATGGTACACTGTAACCTCCGCCTCCTGGATTCAAGTGATTCAGCTTCAGCCTCCTGAGTAGCTGGGATTACAGGTGGCCGCCATTATGCACAGCTAATTTTTGTATTTTTAGTAGAGATGAGGTTTCACCATGTTGGACAGGCTGGCCTTGAACTCCTGACCTCAGGTGATCTGCCCACCTCAGCCTCCCAAAGTGCTGGGATTACAAGCGTGAGCCACTGCGCCCAGCCTCTTTTTCTTCTTTAAATGTTCCTTCCTGCACACTGATGAAATAGTTTACTTAATCTTTCTGACAATGAATAAAATTGTTTTTATTTAAGTTCATGTTTCAAATTCAGCCTTTGCCTTAGATTTGCTGTGTGTTCTTGTGTAAATTAACCTCTCTGAACCTCAGTTTTGTCCTCTGTAAAAGGAGGTAAGTAAGTAGCTATATTTTAGGACTGATGTGAGGACTAGAATAATGATTATGACCATCAATAAAAAATAGCTATTGTTATTCAAGTGAGTGAAAATCACTCTCGTCCATCTGGCGATAAAGCAGCTAATATCACATAGACAACTGGAAAAACTGTAGCTAAGTAGATTGCTAGTTTGAATTGTGTCTATTTTTATTTTCCAGAAAATAACTTAAGATCCCCTGATATCTTAAGGAGAAGTATTCATACTGCAGAACATGGCTCTTGGTGTGCCTGTGATAATAAGTGGTCTGTGTGCACAGGCTGAGCTCCTGGGTACTATGTGAATTCATTTGCAGCTGCTATTGACTCTAAAAAAGGGTGATAAGGAGTCAGTAGAGAAGTACACATTGGGAACCATTTGCCACCCCTGTAACTGCTTTTCTTCTTAAGAATAGGAAACGTTCCCTTCTCTTTTTTCCATTCTTGGCCAATCAAGATGCTTGAAGGGAAAGTCATTACTAATACCCTGGTGTAAGAAGTTGAACTAGGTGGGGAAAAGATTGGCAAGGGAGATTTAAAAAGACTTATTTTTATCACTTGAAATCAACTCAGTTATCTTTTACTATTCACTCAGGTGGTTGAGTTATGTATTTTGAAATGCCTCCAAACTAGTTAAGAGGGGAGATAGCTGATTTACTCATGTTAAGCAAAAGTATGGTCAGTGGGACTAAGTCAGACAGTACACTTTAATAAATAGTATTAGACTTGAGACCAGGTGCAGTGGCTTACACCTGTAATCCCAGCACTTTGGGAGGCCACGGTGGGCGGATCACGAGGTCAGCAGATGGAGACCATCCCGGCCAACATGGTGAAACCCCATCTCTACTAAAAATACAAAAAAATTAGCTGTGTGTGGTGGATCATGCCTGTAGTCCCAGCTACTAGGGAGGCTGAGGCAGGAGAATTGCTTGAATCCAGGAGGCGGAATTGCAGTGAGCCGAGGTTACGCCACTGCATTCCAGCCTGGTGCCTGGCGACAGAGTGAGACTCTGTCTCAAAAAAAAAAAAAAAAAAAAAAAAGAATAGAAATCAAATGTGTGCTCTAAAACTGCAATTTAACTAGCAATCAATAACAGAAAGATAACTGGAAAATCCCCAAACTCTTGGAGGTTAAGCAACACTAAGTAATAAATGGGTGAAAGAAGTCTCGAGGGAAATTTTAAAATTATTTTCAACTAAATGAAAATGAAAACACAACATATAAAAATTCGAGGATGGGGAGGGATAACACCAGGAGAAATGCCTGATGTAGGCGATGGCAGGGTGGGAGGGATGGAGACAGCAAACCACCATGGCATGTATGTACCTATGCAACAATCCTGCAGGGTGCAGAATGTGTACAGGTACCCCAGAGTCCAAAGTACAATAAAAAAAATTACGGCGGGCACAGTGGCTCATACCTGTAATCCCAGCACTTTGGGAGGCCAAGGCAAGTGGATCACAAGGTCAAAAGATCAAGACCATCCTGGCCATCGTGGTGAAACCCCATCTCTAATAAAAATACAAAAATTAACTAGATGTGATGGCGTGCACCTGTAGTCCCAGCTACTTGGGAGGCTGAGGCAGGAGAATCACTTGAACCCGGGAGGTGGAGTTTGCAGTAAGCAGAGATTGTGCCTCTGCACTCCAGCCAGGTGATAGAGTGAGACTCTGTCTCAAAAAAAAAAAAAAAAAAAAAAAAAAAAAAGGGATATATTATAAGCACTGCATAGAGAAAAATTAAAGCATTAAATGTACATATTAGGAAAGAAGAAAGATCCAAAAGCAATAATTTAAGATTCACACTTAGAAAACTAGAAAAAGAAGAGCAAATTGAATTCAGAGTAAAGAGAAGAAATCCAACAGAAATGAATAAAATTGAAAATTGAGAAGCAATAAACAAAACAATAGCTGACTTTATTGATCTTTAAGAAGATCAATAAATCAATAACCCTCTAACCAGTCTAAGAAAAAAAGAAAAGGGATAAAAATGGCTAACAGCAGAAATGAAAGAGGGGTATCATTGTGGATTTCATGGATATTAAATCTATGCTAAAGGAGTACTATGAAGAGCTCTATGCCCTTAGATTTGATAACTGACATAAAATTAATCAATTCCTTAAAAGACACAATTAGCAAAACTCATACAAGGAGAAATAAGTGACCTGAACAGGCTCCTATGTATTAGAATACATAATTAACAACTCTCCAAAAGAAAAAGCATCAGGCCCAGATGGGTTCACTGGTGAATTATATAAAACATTTAATAAAGAAATTACACCAATTATCTATAATCTCTTTTAGAAGACAGAAGCAAGGAGAATACTTTCTAACTCACCTTATTAGACCAGAGTTACCCTAATACCAAAATTTGACAATGCCATCACAAGAAAATACTGCAGATCAAAATCTCAGTAACAGAGGTGCAAAAATTTTCAAAAAAATATGGAATCCAACAATGCATGAAAAATACTATACACCACAAAAAAGTGGAATTTATCCCAGGTATACAAAACTGGTCCAACATTGAAAAATGAACTAATGTAATTCATCATATCAAGAGACTAGTGAAAATCATATTCATAATCAAAAATCATAATCATAGATGCAGAAAAAGCATTTGATAACATCTGATACTCATTCATGATGAAAATTCCCAGTAACAGACAACCTACAGAACAGGAGACAATATTTGAAAAGTATGTATCTGACAAAAGTCTAGTATCCAACATCTATATAGAACTTAAACAAATTTACAAGGAAAAGCAATCCCATTAAAAAGTGGGCAAAAAATATATAAACAGAGCTTTTTCAAAAGAAGACATAGATGCAGCAAGCAAGCGTATTTTAAAAAGCTCCATACCCACATGTTTACTTATAGAATAACATCCTGCACATGTACCCCAGAACTTAAAATTTTTAAAAAGCTCCATGTCATTGATTATTAAAGAAATGTAAATCAAAACCACAATGAGATGCCATCTCACACCAGTAAGAATGTCTCTCAATAAAAAGTCAAAATGTAACAGATGCTGATGAGGTTGCAGAAAAATGTGAATACTTGTATAGTGTTAGTGGGAGTGCAAATTAGTTCAACCATTGTGGAAAACAGTGGGGTGATTCCTCAAATAGCTAAAAAACAGAACTGTCATTTGACTCAGCAATCTCATTACTGAGTATATACCCAGGAGAATATAAATCATTCTACCATAAAGACATATGCACACATATGTTCATTGGAGCACTATTCACAATGGCAAAATCATGGAATTAACCTAAATGCCCATCAATAGCAGATTGGATAAAGAAAATGTGATATGCATACATGATGAAATACTGTGCAGCCATAAAATGAATGAGATTACGTCTTTTACAGGAACATGGATGGAGCTGGAAGTCAGTATCCGTAGCAAACTAATGCAGAAACAAAAAACCAAATACTGTATGTTCTCACTTGTAAGTGGGAACTAGATGATGAGAACAAATTGACATTAAAAGGAGAACAACAGGCACTGGCGCCTACCTGAGGGTGAAGTTTGGGAGGAGGGAGAGGATCCGAAAAAACAACTATTGGGTACTACTCTTAGTACCTTAGTGATGAAATAATCTGCAAAGCAAACTCCTGTGACACAAATTTACCCATATAACAAACTTGCATATATACTCCTGAACCTAAAATAAAAATTAAAAAAAAAACAGTAAAATAGGAATGGAGAGAAACTTCTTCAACTTGATAAAGAATACCTACAAAAAACCTGCAACTAACATAACTCTTTTTGATAAGGAACTACAAGTTTTCACGTAAGATCAGGAACAAAGCAAGGATGTACCCTCTTACCATTGCTTGTCAACATCATACAGGAAGTACAAGCTAATGCAGTAAGACAAGATAATAAAAGGAAGAGGATACATATTGAAAAGGAAGAAACTGTCTTTGTTTGCAGCCAACATGATTGCCTATGCAGAAAATCTGAAATAATCGATAAAAACTCCTGGAACTAATATTTGATTATAGCAAGATTGTAGGATACAAGGCTAAGTCAATAGCTACCATCAATGAACAAATGGAATTTGAAATTAAAAAACACAATACCATTTACAAAACAGTCCCGAAAATGAAACATATAGATATACATCTAACAAATGAAGAAAATGATAAAATGTTAGGAAAAAAACAAAGTGGGGAGTTATTTCATGTTCACAGAAAGACTCAATATTGTCAAGATGTCAGTTCTTCCAAACTTAATCTATAGGTTCAATGCAACCTAAATCAAAGTCTCAGCAAGTTATTTTTCATGCTATATTTTTCAACTTTTATTTTAGATTCGGGGCTACTTTGTGTGATGCTGAGGTTTGGTTAATGGGTAATCCCATCACTCAGGTACTGTGTATAGTACACAACAGTTATATTTTCAACCCTTGCCCCCTCCTTCTCTCCTTCCTCTAGTAGTCCTCAGTTTCTCTTGTCATCTTCATGTCCATGGGTACCCAACTTTTAGCTGTCACTTATAAGTGAGAACATGCTGCATTTGGTTTTCTGTTCCTGTGCTAATTAACTTAGGACAATTGCCTCCAGCTGCCTCCATGTTGCTGCAAAGGACATGCTTTTATTCCTTTTTATGGTTGTGTTGTATTCAATGGTGTATACATATGACATTTCCTTTATTCAATCTACACTTGATGGGCAGCTAGGTTTATTCCATGTCTTTGCTGTTGTGAGTCACACTGAGATGAGCTAGTGCAACTATCTTTTTGGTATAATAATTTATTTACTTTTGAATGTATCTCAGTAATGGGATTTCAGCAAGATATGTGTGTGTGTGTGTGTGTGTGTGTGTGTGTACATACACACAGATTCTAAAATTTTTCTGTATAGGCAAAAGAATAGCTGACATAATATTAAGAATAAAGTTGAAGGGCTGATACTACCCTACTTCAAGACTTAATATAAAGCTATACTAATGAAAACAGTGCTATATCAGCAAAAGAATAGATAAGTATACCATTGGAACAGAATAAAGAACCAGAAATAGACCTACATAAGTATAGTCAACTGATCTTTGACAAAAGAAGAAAGGCAATATGATGGAGAAAGTCTTTTTAATAAATGATGTTGGAACAACTGGACATCTGCATGCAAAAAAAATCTTGAGGCAAACTTTAAAGCTTTATAGCCTTCACAAAAATTAGATCAAAACGAATTGAAAATCTAAATGTAAAACATAAAATTGTAAATTGTAAAGCTCTGACAAGATAACGAAGGATAAAATTTAGGTGACCTTGCTTTTGGAAATGATTTTTTGGATTCAACATGAATTTTGTGATCCATGAAAAAAGGATTGTTAGGCTGGACTTCTTAAAAATTAAAGTTTTTTTTTCTGCAAAAGATACTTTGAAAGAATAGAAAGATAAGCCACAGAATAGGAGAAAATGTTTTCAAAAGATGTATCCAATAAAGAATTGTCATCAGAAATATACAAAAACCTTTAAAAGCACAGCAATGAGAAAACTAACATTTAAAAATAAGCAAGAGATCTGAACACACACATTGCTAAAGAAGGTATATACATCACAAATAAGCATTTGAAAAGATGTTCCATATAATCATCAGAGAAATGAAAATTAAAATAATAATGAGATACCACATACCTACTACAATAATCAAAACCCATGATACTCATAATACCACATGCTAGTAAGGAAATGGTTTGACAGGAGCTCTTATTCATTTCTGGTGGCTGAACAAAGTGGCACATCAATTTTGAAAGAAAATTTGACAGTTTCTTACAAAACATAATATACTCTTGCCAATTATGCAATTCAGCAATTGAGCTACTTGGTATTTACCCAAAGTTGAATACTTATGTTTACACAAAAAATTGCACAAAATTATTTATAGAAGCTTTATTTATAATTGCCAAAACTTAAAAGCAACCAAGATGTGCTTCAATAGGTAAATGGCTAAATAAATTGTGGCACACCTGGCAACTGAATGTTGTTCAGTGATTTAAAAAAAAAAATGAACTATCAAGCCACAAAAATACATGGATGAAACTAAAGTGCATATTACTAAATGAAAAGCCAATTAAAAAGGCTATGGACTGTATAATTCCAACTATCTAATATTCTGAAAAAGGCAAAACTAAGACTGTAAAATATTAATGGTTGCCAGAGATTGCGGGGAGGAAGAGATAAGAGGGGTTGCCAGGGATTGTGGGGCGGAAGGGATAAGAGGGACCACAGGATGATCTGGGCAATGAAACTACTCTGCATAATACTGTAATGGTAGCTACATGTCATCATACTTTTGTCCAAGTGCATAGAATGTATAATACCAAGAGCGAATGCTAATGTAAACTATGGACTCTGGGCAATAATGATGTGTCAAAATAGTGTTATCAGTTCTAACAAATCTATCCCTCTGATGGAGTATGTGGGTAATGGGAACCACTATGAATGTGTGGAGTAGGGACCTATGGAAAATTTCTGTTTCTTCCTCTCAATTTTGCTGTGAACCTAAAACTGTTCTAAAATTATGAGGTCTAATAAATTTTTGAAAATATGCCAATTCTACTTTAAAATACCTTAATGTTCTACTTCGAGGATTATTTCCCACATTTCCTGGGCCATATAATTCTTGTTGAAAACAAAGAATGCTGAGCTTTGATTTCCCAAATGCTATATGAGATCTGCCATCAAAATATGCTGCTTTCTGTAATACCCCATAGCTAACTTTCCTATGTACTCAACTCTGTCATGTAAGGAAAGATTTTCTTGCTAACTGTACTATAAAATAATTGAACTACTAGCAAAAGCTTCTGTGAAAGGTCTTAAAGAGTCTCAGCTGAGAAGAATAGAAAGTTATTCTTCTGTTACCATAATTATTGGGGCATTGCTGTGATTCATAGAACTTGACAAGCACTCTCTATCTAGCTCATAGGTCATAGCTACATTGTCCTTCTGCTATAAAAATACTAAGATTCATCACTTTCCCATAGTTCTATTGTGGTCATATTTGATATTCTCTTGTTTCCTTAGCATGCAGATGGCCATAGTACACAACTGGGCAAGTTCCTAGAAAGGGTCAGCGGTGAAAGTCAATTTAAGATTTTAGGTAGGTTTCCAGAGCAAGTTGGCAAGTTCATGTAATTAATTAAGTACCGTACATGAAGAAGGTGGTAATAAATCCATGCCTACTAAACTGTAAGTTCTATGAGGACAGTAACATTGCTTGTTTTCCCAAAGTATTTGACTAGCTGTACAGTGCCACACAGATTTGGCACTCAGTAAATTATATTAAATGTATGAATGATTGATTAGGCAATAGATGAGGAGTATTGGTTTGTTTCTTTGTTTTTTGAGATAGTCTCATTCTGTCACTCAGGTGTTCAGTATCATGATCTTGGTTCACTGTAGCTTCAACCTCCCATGCTCAGGTGATCCTCTCACCTCAGACTCTTGAGTAGCTGAGAGTACAGGCACACACCACCATACCTGGCTAAGTTTTTATGTTTTATTTTTTGTAGAGACAGGGTGTCACTATTTTGCCTCAGCTGGTCTTGAACTTCTACACTCAAGCGATCCTCCTACCACAGTCTCCCAAAATGACTCAAGCAGTCTTCCCACCTAAGTCTCCCAAAGTGCTGGGATTACAGGCATGAGTCACTGCACCCAGCCCCATGAGTGTGAGTTTTTATGTGGGTAGCTATTTACTACTTTCTTCCAGAAAAAACAAAAGGCAACTACGTATTTAAGAGAGACTTAGCAAATTAGAGCTTTTGAACGCTGGGATCTGGGTTATTTGCTCTCATCCCAGTTTCATAACACGTGTCAGGTTGAGTGAAGAGCAGGTCCACTGGTATAAACAGTGGGAACTCTGAGGACTGTCAATAACAGTCGAGTCAGATAATGATGCAAAATCACAGGAATCCAAAGTAGAATAAAGAAAGTAAAATGATAGAACCTAAACATATTTTTGGTGACAATTTTAGTGTGCTGTTTTTGATGGCTCTTATGGCCCACTGGCTTTATTTCTCATTGTAGAATTTACATCACCTTGTATCATTATTCCAAACCCAACAGGGAAATTAGAAGATGAGCTTAAATGGCACTGAAATGTTCTGAGACAAAAAAAAATTAGATAGTGGCTAGACACCTATTTAAATGTTTATGCTGGAGATGGGTTCTATATTGCATTTAAATGGTACATGAGAAAAAAACTAATGAGGAAATTTTAATGACATAGAGACAAAATAGTTTTAAAATTTAAAGCAAAACACTTCTGTAATTAATACTATTTCCTAAAATATGAACAGCATGTGAATTTAGTAAATTATATAGTTTCTAAAACTAATGCAATTTAATTCTAATGCTTCCCTTTTGTGTAATACTTTGTCTTACTTTGCATATATTCCTATTACCAACTTACTGATTCTTCTTGCAGGAAAACACTGGTTTTTACTTTTCATTTGTTATTTTTACCCTTACTTGTATAGGTAGTTTCACTTTTCTGAACATGTTTAAGTTTATTCTATTCCTGTAGCAATGTGTGTTCTACAGTTAGGAGCCTGTTTTTTCTGTGGGACAAAAACGATTAATGTCAGTGGAGAGTAATATCTTTTTATATATCACAAATTATCTAAGGTTGCAAGAACTCAGAATGTTATGATATTACTGACCATTGGTCATTATAGATGGAAATAGTGTCTATTCAGATATGCTGTCTGTGATTTCTATAAAAATAATAATGGTTTATATCTTCCTAATCAGAAGACATGAAGGTTATTTCAATTTAATTTTTATAAATACTGTAAGCGTGAAAGAAACCATACAACTCTAAAGATTCAGGGCATCATATATTGATTTGTTTTAAAGATTGGGAAAGAAAGATATATTTTTCTTACTCCTAGATAAAATCAATAATTTTGTTTATGAGGTACTTTCAAATGGTAATCTTTTATATGCCTAATATTTATGAAGCAATGAGTAGAAAAGAAGCTCCCAAGAGCAAACTGACTGAAAATGTTAACAAATCTACACATAATTGAGAAGTTTCTCAGTGCATTAGTAAATTATTAAGAAATTTTTTTGTTATTAAGGAATTAGAACAATTTACAATTTTATAATGCATGAATGTTTCCTCTGTCCCCTCTTTTTTTGTTGTTGTTTTGGTTTTAGCATATCAAAGTATATATGGTCCTGAGCTACAGATATATTTTATAGTGGATTGGATTTTAAAAGGTATTTTAAAAACAAGATTGGATTTTAAAGGTATTTTCTCTTGCATTTTAGATTGCTTTATCATACCCTTAAACTTCAGTGAGAAAAAAGGCTCTTCTAGTCTAGCAGTTTCTTTGACTAAGTGGTCACTATATCCCATATTTGCTCCTTGCTATCTATTTTCCTCCGAAAGATATACAGATTTACATATCTGTGGCTAAAAGTACTGTTATTCAAAGACATGGAATCAACCTAAATGCCAGTTGACAATAGACTGATAAAGGAAATGTGATACATAAACATTATGCAATACTGTGCACCCAGAAAAAGTAACAAGATCATGTTACTTGCAGCCACATGGATAGAGCTGCTGGCCATTGTCCTAAGTGAACTAATGGAGGAACTGAAAACCAAATACACATGTTCTGACTTATAAGTGGGAGCTATGTGGACACTTGTTGGACAAAATTTCAGAACACAAAATCAATGTACAAAAATTAGTATTGTTGTTACGTACTGACAAAGTCAAAGCTAAGTGCCAAATCAAGAATACCATCCCATTGAAAACAGGCACTAAAAGAATAATAAAAGAATAAAATACCTAGGAATACATCTAACCATGAAAGATCTCTACAACGAGAATTACAAAACACTGCTGAAAGAAATCAAGATGACACGAACAAATGGAAAATAATTCCATGCTCTTGGACAAAGAATGAATATTGTTAAAATGGCCATTCTGCTCAAAGCAATTTATAGATTCATTACTATTCCTATCAAATTACCAATGAATTTTTTTACAGAGTTAGAAAAATATATTTGAAAATTGATATGGAACCAAAAAAGAGCCTGAACAGCCAAAGCAATCCTAAGCAAACAGAACAAAGCTTGAAGCATCATGTTGCCTGACTTCAAACCATACAACAAACCTACAGTAACCAAAACAACATTGTACTTATGCCACAGCAGACACATAGAGCAATGGAACAGAGTGGAGAGCCTAGAAATAGAGCCATACACTTACAGCTATGTGATATTCAACAAAGTTGACAAAAATCAAGCAATGGGGAAAGAATTTTCTATTCGATAAATGGTGCTGTGATATCTGGCTGGCCATATGCAGAAGAATGAACACTGGGGGTGGGGAGATTGGCAAGGGCTAATATTATGAGAAATACCTAATATAGAAGAGGGGAGGATGTATGCAGCAAACCACCATGGCATGTGTATACCTATGTAACAATACTGCATGATATGCACATGTGCTTCAGTACTTAAAGTATAATCATAAAATAAAGAAGATTGAAAACTCGACCCTCTTCTTTTCACCATATAAAAAAATCAACTCAAGATTGATTAAAGACTTAAGGTATAAAGTCTTTAATTAAAAACTATAAAAAAATTGAAAACTATAAAATCCATTGAGGAATACCGAGGAAATGTAATTCTGAACATAGGCCCTGGCAAGGATTTCATGATGAAGATGCCAGAGTGATGGTAACAAAACCAAAAATTGACAAATAGGATATAATTAAACTGAAAAACTTCTCTGCAGGAAAAGAAACTGTTAACAGAGTAAACAGACAACCTACAGAATGGGGAGAAAATATTTTTGAACTATGCATCTGAAAAAGGTCTAAAATTCAGAATCTATAAGAATTTAAACAAAGTAATAAACAACAAACAACTTCACATGAAAGTGGGCAAAGGACATCAAGAGACACTTTACAAAAGAAGACATACCTGCAGCCAACAAGCCTATGAAAAATGCTCAGCATTACTGATCGTTAGATAAATGCATGTAAGACCACAGTGAGATACCATTTTACCCAGGCAAAATGGCTATTATTAAAAAGACAAAAAATAACAGATGCTGGCAAGGTTGTGAAGAAAAGGGAGCAAATACATTGATGGTGAGAGTGTAAATTAGTTCAGCTATTGTAGAAAGCAGTTTGAAAATTTCTCAAGGAACTTAGAATTACTGTTCAATACAGCAACCCCATTATTGGGTATATACCCAAAGGAATAAATCATTCTACCATAAAGACACATGTAGGCATATGTTTATTCACTGCTGCACTATTTGCAATAGCAAAAACATGGATTCAACCTAAATGCCCATCAACAGAACACTGGATAAAGAAAATGTGGTATATACACGCCATGCAATACTATGAGGCCATAAGAAGAATGAGATCATGCCCTTTGTAGGAACCTGAATGGAGCTAGAGGCCGTTATCCTAAGTAAAATAGGAACAGAAAACCAAATACCACCTGTTCTTACTTATAAATTGTAGATAAACTTTGCGTACGCAAAGACGTAAAGAAGGGAACGACAGACACTGGGGCCTACTTGAGGGTGGAGGGTGGGAGGAGGATGAAGATTGAAAAACTACCTATTAGGGACCATGCTTGTTACCCAGGTGATGAAATAATCTATATACCAAACCCCCATGACATGCAATTTACCTGTGTAACAAATCTGCACATGTACTCCTGAATCTAAAATAAAAGTGAAAAAAAAAGTCCTGGTCAAAGGAAAGGAGGTATTAGGAGAGATTCCTAGAGAAGTTCATGTTTAATTTGCATCATAAAGGAGTCATAACTAAGAAAGACAAAAACAAACTAGATGCCATTTAAGTATTTAAAATTACAGATTTCCATTATTTTATTAACAGCCATTAGGATGAGTGGATTAATGACAGGTAGGTATTGAAAGCTTACCAGTTTTCAGTCACGATGCTAAGATCTAAATGGTTTCATGTCATCCATTTGTTATAGATTTGATTGTGTCTCCCTCAATTCATATGCAGAATCTCTAACCTCCAATATGACTGAATTTGGAGATAGGGCCTTTAAGAGACATTTAAGGGGGCCATAATGGTGAGACCCAGATCCAATTCGACTGGTGTCCACATAAGAGGAAGAGGTACCAGGGATTCCTACACACAAAGGAAATAAGAGTGTGAGGATGCAGAAGGAATGTGTCTGTCTGCAGGCCAGAAAGTGAGGTCTCACCAGAAACTATTCACACTGGCACTTTGACACTGACCTTTCAGCCTCCACACCTGTAAGAAAATTAATTTCTGTATTTTTAAGTCACCAAGCTTGTGGTAGTTTGTTTTGACAGCCCTAAACAGACTAATAGAGATTTTAGAACCCTGGCTAATAAACCTCTAAACCACCATATGTTGTATATGCTATTACTATTTTCACTTTAATATGAGAAATCTGTGGTTCCAAGACTTTATTACCCATCATTATGATCCCTAATCATGTGGATTTCAATCCAGAGAATATAATGTCATAGTGTATACTTCAAGTGGTCATTTGTTTTCCTTCTACTTTAGTTATTAAATTCTGATTTTATTATTTTGTGATGAAATTCTGTGATTTGAATGATTTCAACTTTGGAGAATAGAGGCTTTGAATATTAGGTTAATTTTTTACTTTGAGAGCTTGAGTGTAAGCATCTGTGAAAACAAGTTTGTTAATCATATTAATTTCTGTATGTCTTTGTAGGTTTTGTTTACTTTGTTTCATGTACTTCATGAATTTTGATGCTGTGTTTTTTCAATGCATATTCATATCAGTTGTTTAATGTGATGTGTAAATGTTCTCACTAAAGTCTTTTTTTCCTTTACTGCTCTCTTCCACAGTTTACTTTTTTCTCTTAATTGTGTCATGACCCTTCTTTAAAAAAATTAATTCCTTAGTATTTATTTGCTGATATTTTATGCTTTATATATTTTCATTTACTTTATTGTAGAAGTTTTTTCATATATAGTATCCACACTTTTGCACTTTTAATCAATTCAAGATTAAAATTTTAACCATTTATCACAAATGATTTTACATGTATCTTTGATTTAGCACTTTTATTAATTTTATACTAGGATGTCTGCTTTTAAAGTTCTTTTTTTTTTTTTAACATTTAACTCTGTGGCCTGTATTTTCTTGTATTTAAAATAAATGATTAAGCGTTTTCATTCTGATAATTTGTAAGGTTTATGGCTGTTTTAGCACTTTTGGTGATTAACATTAAAAACCTAAGTAATAGATTTATCATAAATATTTGATTTAGCAGCTGTAAAAAAAATCATTCATATTTACAGAATGTACCTCTCTGCTTCTGACATCAATAGTCTGATTATTTCTACATTATAAAAGTTTACAACATTTATTTCCTGTAACCACATTTTGCAGAATTGTTAACTTACAGCCAGTCCCTTTACCGTAAGTATGCTATCCTTCTATTTATATTTTGTGTGGTTAGAGTTCATCAAGAAATACCTCTTTCAGGCTGGGCACAGTGACTCACAACTGTAATCCCAGCACTTTGGGAAACTGAGGTGGACAGATCACTTGAGGTCAAGGGTTTGAGACCAGTCTGACCAGCACGGTGAAACCCCAGCTTTACTAAAAATAGAAAAATTAGCTAGCATGGTGGTGTGGCCCTGTAAACCCAGCTACTTGGGAGGCTGAGGTAGGAGAATTGCTGCAACCCGGGAGGCGGAGGTTGCAGTGAACTGAGATAGCACCACTGCATTCCAGCCTGGGTAACAGAGCAAGACTCTGTCTCAAAAAAAGAAAGAAAAAAGAAGTAGCTCTTTCAAAGAAGATAGGTTTTAGGTTTTGAACTCTCTTAGTTTATACACATTTGCAACAGTCTGACTTAGGCTTCAAACTGATTAACATTTCATCAGTTCTTAAAATGTGCAAGCCATTATTTTGAGGATATTTGAAATGTAAAATTTAATTTTATATGGAATGGATAATGTTATTTCAAATGTTCAGAACAGAGCACTGAGGCAAAGCAAGGTTAGATGAGTTACTCACAGAAAAAATACTAAAATTTTACATCCTGGGATAACAAATTGTCTGATTATGCAGTTACTAGAATTCACTTTATTTCTCTGAGGACATTGCAGGTACTATGTGTTAGTCCATTTTGCATTCCTGTAAAAATATGTGAGATGGGGTAATTTATAAAGAAAAAAATGTTTGTTTGGCTCTCAGCTCTGCTATCTGTAATACTGGGCATCTAGAGAAAACCACAGACTGCCTCCATTCTTAGCAGCAGGTGAACAGGAACCGAGTATTCAAAGATCGCATGGCAAGAGAGGGAAGCAAGATTAGGGGTGCGAGGAGGTGCCAGTCCCTTTTTAACAACCAGCATTTGTAGGAACTAATAGAGTGAGAACTCACTCATTACCATGAGGATGAGGCACCAAACCATTCATGAGTGATCTGTCCCTAAGACCCATACACCTCTCATTAAGCCCCACCTTCAATATTGAGGTCCAAATCTCAACATGAAGTTTGGGAGGACAGAGATCCAAACTATAGCATGTTGCTATGAAAGAGTCAAAAGTTTTTTTACTTATAGGTGGCTTTATTTATTTATTTTTGCTTTATTATACATACCTTTCTTTGTAAAAATAGAGCATAATATAGGTTTTATTAATTAATGAAAATATTTTATTTCTTATATTTTATATTTCACACCTTTTGTTACATTCCAAGGGTGTTTAACCTTATTTTGTTTTGTGTCTCTTTTATAAATGTATTCTTCTGTTGGCTTCTCTAATAAATTTAAAGCACGTACACATTTTCTTGATTTGTTAATGTAAGCATTATCTTCTGCTTCCCCACTATGAAAGACAGGACTATTACTATGATTGAAGTTTTACTCACCATCTCTTTCTTCCTCTGTTGCTCTCACCTCCTCTTCCTCCTCTTTTATTCCTTCCCTTCTTCCTCCTCCATTCTCTTTCAATGTCTATTAGCAATTCTTGGTATTCCTTGGCTTGAACCTGCATAACTCCAATATCTGCATGCATCTTCACATGGCCTTTCCCTTGTTTCTTTGTATCTCAAACTTACCTCTCCTTTCTGTTATAAGGGCACCAGTCACTGGGCTTAGGACCCACCCTGAACCCAGGATAATTTTGTCCCACAATCCTCACTATATCAATGTTTTCCTTTTCATACTTAAACACAGTTATTACAATATCTGTGCTAACACCTGTCTACGTTAATTTCATCATTTATGTCATTTCTGAGTCTGTTTCTATTAAGTAATTTTCTCATGTGTATCAGTCATATTTTCACGTTTTTGACATGCACATTACTTTTAATTGGCTGCTGGACATTGCAAATTTATGCTGTTTAGTCTCTGCTTTTGTCCTGTTTTAAAGAGTGTTGGTCTTTTACATGGTTGACAGTTAAATTAATCGGCCTTTATAATTTGTTGACTTTACTTTTAAGTTTTGTTCAGAGTGAGTCTAGAGTAGCCATTACCTTAGGGATAGTTTAGATGCTTTAATAAGGTGTGCCCTGAGTGATCAACAAGATCTTTCTACTCTGCTGGTGGAAATTTAAGTGAATTCTAGTTCTGTATGTACTCAGGCTTCCTCTTAAAACTCACTGTTTGTCCCTTCCATGACCTCATACAGTTGAACCCCCATATGTCTATCTTATGGGACAGAAAAGAGTTCATGGAACTCCATGCAAATCCCTGGAGCTCTTTGTTTTTCGCTTTGTTTTAAAAATGTAAGACTCTCCAATTTAAAACTTAATTCTGCAAGTTCCAGCTGCCTCAGCTTCCCTGAAATCTGCTATCTGTCCACTCAACCCAGTGAAACCAACATGCCCTGCAGTAAGGTATTTGCTTGGGCAGAAAGTTGGAGTGATTTTAGGTCTTTCTTTACTTTCTTTCTCTTAGAGATCACATTATCACATGGATTGCATCCAGTCAATGGAAACTGTTATTTTATAAATTTTGTCTAGTTTTCCAGTTGCTTAAGATGAGACATATATTCACTTTCTGACCCTAGTGTCCCTGTTGTATATTCTTACCTCTTTAATATTTTCTTTTTACTGTGTCTTCAAATTATATAGCTGTTTGCTTATGTCCTTTTTCATCTTTTGAGTTTGTTTTCAATTTATTTAAATGTGTCTTTCCTTCAGTAAGTCTTTTGCTAAAATACATTTGCTTGCCTCTTTTGTTATTATGTTCACTTTGTGGGGGATTGGTGGGTAAGTAGTATCTATGTTTCTATTCCTTTTCAGATGTTTTCTGTTTATAATTAATGAGAATGAGATTTTGTTTGGACCTTCTCTTTTTCAGACTTGTATGATAGTCAGAGGCATGACTTGGGGTAACTATTCATTTGGTCATTTATTCTTGAAACACTTTCTTATTAAATTTACCATGTTCTCTGTCTTGGTGTTCACTTTTTGCATCATATTTCCACATTTTATTTTGTTTCATTTTTTATTTCTTTTGTAGAGACAGTGTCTTGCTCTTTTGCCCAGGTTAGAGTGCAGTGGTGCAATCATATAGCTCACTGTAGCTTCAAATTCCTGGGCTTGAGAAACTCTCCTGCCAGAGCCTACCAGTAACTTGGACTACAGGCATATACCATCATGCCTGGCTAATTTTTCACTTTTTTTTTTTTTTTTTTTTTTTTTAGAGACAGAGTTTTGCTATGTTGTCCATGCTTATCTCAAACTCCTGGCTACAAGTATTCCTTCTGCCTTGGCCTTCTAAAGCACTGAGATGATAGGTGTCAGACACCATGCCCAGTCACCACATTTTATTTTATATATCAGCAGATGAATCATCCAGATGGTAAATCTATAACACTTGTGTCTTTAGTTTGTATTTTATTAATTTCTTCTAAGCTCACATTGATTGTCAGCTGCAGAGATAATTTTCTCTCTTGTTTGGTTCTCCACCCAATTCACATACATCCAGTATCTCTGATTTTAAGTGTTCAGATTGAAAAGCACAATGAGTGATACTGCTATTCAATGAAATGGTAACATCAAAACTTACCTCTTTTTCTGCCCTCCTTTATTTCTACCTGCCATAGATTCTGCAGTCAAGTAACTTATTTAGTTTCCTGTGGCTTGTTCATAATCTGTCCTTTTATTTTGAATTAAAACTTATTGGTTATGGTTTTTCCATAACTCCATGCTTTCATTCAAATAAATCCATCCCCTACTGAGATTCACAGAGATAAGCACAAATTTTGTGTTCTTTATTATTTTATTAATATATCTTGAAGGTTTTTGTTTTTATGGTCTGTGGTTGTCCATTCTCTCTCTCTCTCTCTCTCTCTCTCTCTCTCTCTCTCTCTCTCTCTCTC